>SNQN01003670.1:10887-48188 GCA_008642245.1 Bassia scoparia | reverse complement strand
TACATTTCATGCTGCACAATATTTTCTGAACTACAAGCATTCATGTACTATTTTCTTAGCAACAATGCTGCAAAGTTTACACAATTCAAAAAAAAAAAGTTAGTTTGGTAACACCTTGAGTTGTTGTTGCTACAATGCAAATTCAACACAGAAATTAAAATATATATATGGATCTCAAGTACCGCTATACTTAAAGAATTCTCTCTTTCCAAAACAAGTTCTCACTCGTAATTGAGTACGTCATAACTCATAACAAATACTGATATCTACTTCCAAGTGGATTATCATACCTTGAGCTACTGCCCTTATACTGGTGCATGTAGTTGTCCAGCTTCTCGAAGTCAAGTGGATGTTTTTCCCTATATGAAGTAAATGATCAATATGGTGTATAGAATCAAGCCCAACCCTAAAGCAATTATGAGATAAGAGTATGCTTACATGGCTTGGTCGATATTTAGGATTAACCGTACAAATTCAGCATAATATGAAGTCACTATCTCCTCTACAAAATCAGGGTTATTATTAATTTAACTGCTCATCAAGATATCCCTGCTCAAGGTGTCCCACTCACAAGCTCTATACACCATTACTTAAACTTCCTACTAATGTGTCCAATACATCCAASTTATATGGAACTTCTTTCACAACTTCCATTTTCACCTGTTACGCTATGATATGAAATACTCCTTGATAAAGCTGAATTCAAAGTAAACAATAGTCTTGATTAATGCAATAGCCTTGTCTTCGTAATATCTATACATGCATCATCATTATATTTCATGAGTTATTTAGCCTGTAAATATATTGTGATTAGAGTTCCAATGGTCTAAAGTGTTGGAAATTTTATRGACCTAGATACAATTACGTGTGCAATTCAGTTATAATTGTATTATGTGCTATCATATGGTTCAGCCCAAATAAAGTGATCCAATTAAGTTAATATTATTATTGGGCTTATTTGCGTCTTTTATTAGTATGGGCTTAATATTATATGTGTAGAGACCGTTGGGCCTTTTCTAATTCATGATGGGCAGATTAGGAAAGGGTTCTATTATAAATAGACATCAAGGGTTATGGTCCCCAATAGCACGAACATTAGTCTCTCATATCATCCCATCAATAGAGAGAAAACCCTAGTGTGGGTGACTATTGGAAGACTAAACCCTAAGGGCGATTCGTATACAAAACAATACATACTCATGGATTCAAGTACGCTTCCGCAATTAAGTTTTACCAATTAATTTGATGTGGAGATCGATTCTGGTTAAACAATGCACTAAGTACCACGCTTGGCGTGCAAAAAGGGTATGTTTCTTTCTTTTGTCTGTTCAGAGGTTAATTTAAGWTCGGTACCCAAACACACTTTGTGGCTAGATTCTGGTGCTACTATACACATAAGTGTGTCCATGCAGGGTTACCTGAATTGCCAAAAGTTGATTGATGGTGAAAGATACATCTATGTGGGTGATGGCAAGGCAATTGAAGTTGAAGCTATAGGAACTTTTAGGTTATTATTAAAGACTGGATTTTATTTGGATTTGAAAGAGACTTTTGTTGTATCGTCTTTTAGACGGAATTTAGTTTCAGTTTCTACATTTGAAAAWTTTGGTTATCTKTGTCTTTTAAAAACAATAAAGGTAGTCTTTTTCATAATTCAAAGTTGGTTGGATTTGGTTTTTATCTGGTTATGATAACCTACATTTACTAGATATTATTGCTTCAACTAATGAAACTTTGCCTGTCAGTACTTGTGGTGCTAAAAGAAAATTGGCTAATGAGAATTCTTCAGTCTTTTGGCACTAGCGTTTGGGACACATTTCTAAACAAAGAATTGAAAGGCTTGTTGAGATGGAGTTTAATAGATGGTTACAATTGTTTCCTTCAAAACATGAGGATTAAGCAATGTGATCAATGAGAGAACATATTGTTTCGGATACTTATCTCGGGAGCAAGAGTTAGAAGATGGATTGGTTTGATGAGAGATCACTAAACATGTTTGCCCAAGCATCGAAAGGCCTACTCTCAAAGTGGATTGAATTGCTTTGATGAGGAAATTAAGGCTAGAGAGAGCCAAATGACGTTTGGGACCTTGTTTTATTGCCCTGAAGGCGTGAAGACCCATTGGTTATCATATGGATTTTAAGACCCAAAGGGATTCAAACGACAATGTGAAAGGTTTAAAGAATCGTCTTGGTCTCCAACGGGCTATACCAAAAGGAGGCATTGATTAAAGACTCTACTTTAGAATTATTGATGGCGCTTGTGGAATACTAATGTCTTGAGTTACATCTAGATAAGATGTTAAGAGGCTTCTTCTCATGGTACATTGAAGAAAGCATATATTATGCAAAATCAAGAATACTTGTAACAAAGAGATTCAGAAACGGTTGTAAATTAAAGAAATCCATCTATGGATCGAGCAAGTTTCTCGTCATACTGGTATTTTAAAGTTTATCCAAGTTTGTAAATGTCTCATGGATTGAGACAAATTGCACGGTTGAGTGATTGTGTATACCATAAGTTCAGTGGGAGTAAAAGCACATTTTCTTGGTTTTTACATATGTCGACAGACATATTGGTTTGCCAACAATGAATGGCTTCTTTTGCACGAACTAAGAGATTTTTCTGAATCAAATCGGATTATGAGAGAATGCAGTGTTAGAGACGTTCTTTGGGATGTTAGGAATACAATTCCATCAAAATTGTTATTTATGGACACTCTAGCCTAAGCACAAAGGGCTATAATCGAAACGTGTTATGAAAGGTTGGCATGCAAAATCATCAACCAAGTGGTCCTGTGCTAAGGGAGACAAATTCAGTCTCACTCATTCCCAAAGAAATGATTTCGAGGTTACAAAATGAATAAAATCCCTATATGCAATTCCGCAGTAGGAGTTTGGATGTATGCCAAGCTTGTAGCCGTCTAGATATTGCATACATTATTGGATGTAGGCAGATTATATCTAAGTAATCCAAGAACTTGATTTTCGGAAATCAGTAACATAAAATTTATACTAATTTGTATAGAACAAAGGATTAAATACTCCATTTAAAAGTCGGATCAGTAAAGGTTATTGGAGTACATTGGGATCCGACTATGCTTGAGTCAAGTTTAAGGCATAAGGAAAGAAGAGAGGGTAAAAACAATTGTCATTAGAGTATATAGTACAACTCCATTATTTGCAAGATCGCTTATATAAAGTATTTGTGAGCACCAGCTCGTATGGAAACCATGCAATATGGATATACAATTTTAGTGGGAGTATTCTCATTTTCATTGGCTCATTGACATGAAAATTTTTTTGGATGTTTGGTTCAGTATTTTCTGCAAAATAAGCATCCAGTTTAGTTTACTTATTCTATTAGATCATATTAATCTGATCTTACTAAAGTTACACGTGGAAGTTGGAAATGGCATATTGGATCACATTTGATAATATTTCCATGTATACACACCATGCTTGGATTATGTCGTAATTATGTTGACATTGTGACCATTGATGGGTCTAGTTACGGCAAATGTAGCATAGATCTCTTTGATCCTGTGTTGATGTAATTAATGGACCGAATTGTTTAAAGAAGTTCAGATTTTGATAGCAATTTTGAGCTCATAAGGTTACAAAGTATAATGCAATTATCAAGTATCAAACACATTGTAATTGTATTAGGTCCAAGTGGGAGATTGTTGGAAATTTTATGGACCTAGATACAATTACGTGTGCAATTCAGTTATAATTGTATTATGTGCTATCATATGGTTCAGCCCAAATAAAGTGATCCAATTAAGTAAATATTATTATTGGGTTTATTTACGTCTTTTATTAGTATGGGCTTAATATTATATGTGTAGAGACCGTTGGGCCTTTTCTAATTCATGATGGACGGATTAGGAAAGGGTTCTATTATAAATAGACATCAAGGGTTATGGTCCCYAATAGCACGAACATTAGTCTCTCATATCATCCCATCAATAGAGAGAAAACCCAAGTGTGCCTGGGTGACTWTTGGAAGACTAAACCCTAAGGGAAATTCGTATACAACACAATACTCATGGATTCAGGTACACTTCCACAATTAAGTTTTACCAATTAATTTGATATGGAGATCGATTTTGGTTAAAGATTAATTTAGGATTTAATCCCAACATAAAGACACTTAAAAATTCACATAATTCAATGAAATTACCACAAAAAATGAGTTTTAATTWAGTCCATAGAAGTTTTCAAAATKCAATATTCTCCACCAAGGGTTATTATTAGCCCATTTATCGCTTATTCTAAAATTATACAGCAAACAAAATTACAGATAAAAAAGAAATTTAGTAGCTTCTACAAAATTAGCTCAAAGTATAACCAGGACCACTAAAGATTGGTTTTTGGGKTCAACAATCACCCACTTAAACCCAGATTTCTTGACCGATTAACAACAATCACCTCCTTAAACCTCGGAAAAAAATGCATTTATCCACCTAAAATCGGTCAAACTCAAAATCCCAAACCTAAAATCGAGACTTAAGATTGGAAATTGCATAATGTCAAACAGGCCAAAAACTCCATGTAATTTAATCAAAGCAAATTCTAGTTATGAACACCCAAAATAATCGCAAATAAAAAAATTGAACGAGTGATAAATTAAAAAGAAAATGAGGAAAAAAWYCMAAAAMMAAAAAAAAACGAATTGGGGGAAAAATCCAAAAACCCAAAACAACGAATTGAGGAATTAAATCAAAGCACAAAAATCAAAAGAAAAAATCAAAAAATTAATATCGAAAAATTGAAAAACAAAATCACAGCAAGATCTAAGATTTTTGAAAAAACAAAGCAAAAAAACATCAAAAATGAAAATCAAAGCAAAAAAAATCGAAAGAAAAAAAATCAAAGATGAAAAACATAAATTTAATATCGAAATAAAATTGAAAACTTAGATCTAAATGTAATAAAACAAAAGATTAAATGGAAGAAATTGAAATAAACAATAACCCTAAAAATAACAACTTAGAAACAAAAATCAAAAATCAGAAACTTAGAAAAAATCAAGAATTTTTAGAAAAATCGAAATTCAGAAAATTAAACGAAAGCCCTAACCTTGAACAGTAGGTGCAAAGAGAGAGAGTGTGACGCGAACCGACGGTGGTTGGAGGCGGAGGTTGCTCTGTTCGTGACGGTTTCTGGAGCAAAGGGGGAGTTGTTGCATTCGTCGAGTTCGCTRCAGCTGTGAGATCGAGAGAAGAGATTAGGGAATTAGGGTCTTGGTTTTGGGAGATTTGGGAAGAAGRTATTTGGGAATTATTAGGGTTAAGAATTGAATAGACAGACGAGAGGAATAGAGGGGAGATAATGTCGGTAAGAGTGAGGAGAGAGAAAGTGAAGGGGTTAGAGTGAGGACTTAGGAGTGAGGGTAGAGATAAGGGGTCAAATGAGGTATGAGGGGAAAGTGATATGATTCACGCGGCTTTGTTTTTTTTTAATAAAAAAAATACAATTACCGACCGATTTTAATTCGGTCGGTAATGATATTTTGGCGGGGGAATGATTTCGCACTAAAAAAGCCACTCACCAACCGAAAAAACGGTCGGTATTGTCGATCGATTAAGTGTCGGTCAGTATTACCGACCGAAAAAACCTTCGGTAAATCCTCATCGACCGTTGTCGATCCGTAACATCGACCGATTGTTTTTCGGTCGGTAAAATCGGTCGGTTGTAGGCAAATTTCTAAATGTGGGTAGGTCGTTGTTATAAATTAATTTGGAAACCAAATAATAAATATATTATCARTAATAATAAAAATATCTTTCGCAACCCCTGTTGCTACTGTTGCCATTACCGTTGAAGTTTAACACCTATTGCAAAAAATTAAAATTATGCACTTCATAATCGATCAACTTAATTAAAATCATAAGCACTCAAAAATTTACACTAGAAATTTGGTTCTAACAGACTATAGTTATGAAATTACATGATTCACTTATTAAACCAAAACAAGTACTAAAGACTTCTACTCTGATCTTGTAGTATATCAAAAGATAAATCCACCATATACATCGTCATCATACATTTCCAAAAACATTCGGAATAACCAACAATATTTAACTACTAAATATTACCAAAGCTACACCAAATACAATAAAGGTTGCTTCTGTGATTTGATATCATTTTGAACCTCGTTTACATCACTTGCTTAAACATGTACCCACACATATATTTAAAATTAAGAAGGAAAACAAATCTAATAAATGCATGAAACTATAATTGCATGTAACAAAGACAATATGCAAGACAATATTTTTGGGTCATTTTTGACGTTTTCATTCCTATCTTCTCACAATTCATCTAATTTCATGCTTTCAAAACATATTCACATCCTAAAATGTTCATTAATTTCTTMTAGAACTTAATTGAATTCATTTATACACAATAGGATCATTACGAAACGAAGAATAGGGACTTAGGCAATTTTTAGGTCATTTTTGGTGTTTTCATTTCTATCTTCTCACAACTCAGCCAATTTCATATTTTCAAACCATATTCACATCCTAAAATGTTCATTAATTGTTTTTAAAATTTATTGGAATTCATTTATGCACAATAGGGTCATTTCCAAACGAAGACTAGGATTTTTTGGGTCACTTTTGGCATTTTCATTCCTAACTTCTCACAACTCAACAAATTTCATGTTTTCAAACCATATTCATTCCTAAAATGTTCATTAAGTGTTTCTAAAACTTATTGGAATTCATTTATGCACAATAGGGTAATAACAGAACGAAGACTAGGGACTTAGGTATTTTTAGGGTCATTTTTGGCACTTTCATTCCTATCTTCTCACAACTTAACCAATTTCATGTTTTAAAACCATATTAATGTCCTTAAATTTTCATTAAGTGTTTMTAAAGCTTAGTCGCATATGRATAATAGTAGTCTACCTTACTCCTACATTTCCAACCTTTCCACTAATGATKCATAGTTTTTAATRCCCAACTTTTCCCTTTTGATGAAACCAAATACTTTCTCTACATGCACCAAAATTTGCAGCCTATTTGGTTCCCATTATCCAATGTAATTCATAATTCAATCCACACACAACATTTACTTACACTTACTCCCACACTTTTTCTTTTAACTTCTCTAGTACACTTGTCTAATCACAGTAATTGAGAGGTAACTACTCCGAATTCCTAGCCAATCTTCCTAAGATTAAACTATATACACTCACAAGCTATTTTAAAGGACCRATTGGCTGCCCATATGAATTTAGGAGCATCATAGGTCGCTCGTTCATGGGCGGTCATGAACATGAGTTAATAGTGTATGCCCTCGACCTTTCTCTTTTTTTGGAGCTGCACACATTATGCATGTTTGTATGTGATATTGAAATACAAAATTGCAAAGCAAACATTATAAAATGAAGGAAGTTTKCATAAAAAACGAGTGCTTTGTGCAGTTGTGTTTGTTCTTTGAGGTTTCACTTCAACGGATACGTCACAACTTTGTTGAAGTTGAAGACTAATTGAGTTGTTTGTTACAGCATCATGGCCTGCATCAAGGTCTTCATTCACTTCATTCGCTGCTGTATTACAATTTCATGACCTTCTTTTGCTCCCCGACTTGCTACTTTCAATTGTTTTCTACGTAGATTGAGAAAAGAGGACATAACTCCTGGAGAACAATACTTAGTGGACATCTTCTTCTGTTGTTTATGCCCATTTTGCTATTGATTAGACCCTTGTTGACTAGGTTGCTGACTATGCTCCTTTTGTTGTTGATTAGGCTGCTTAATATGCYTGTTTTGTTGCTAATTATTATGCCTATTCTGTTACTAATTAGGCTCTCCATTATGATGATTAGGACCTTGATGATTCGGTTGCTAACCACGGTGCTTAGTCCCCTATTAGATTAGACAAATATATTATGATTATACAAATTAGAAACATAGCAAACAAATAATGTCTCAACGATGTCAGAACCCATAGCAAATATATTCGGATTGTTTTTTTTTTTACTTTTGCTGCTCATTTTGTGGTTCTGCCTTTTCTTGTTGTTTCGGTAGGTAATCAGACATACACCATCTTTTAGATGATGGGCACTTCAAAGTTGGCTTTGCAATCAGAACCTATGATTGAARTTGAAATTATAAATAAATATGCTTCAAATGAAACATAAAAGTCAAGTTCACAGTAAAGCATAGAAGCATGTGTAGGACCATACCTTTAAACAAGTGACATTTTCATCATCTTCAGTCTCACAATGAGGTATGTATTCTCCACCGTCCCTGCTAAAGCCTTTATCTCTAGCATTTTCAAGAATTTCCTTTGACTTAATTTCAAATACCTTTTCTGCCAAAGCCCCACTTCCTATAGCTCTCAGATGCTCAAGATTTTTTCTTATTGTCTGAATCCTTTTCTTCTCGAATTCTGTTATCTCTATTTTTTTTAGCAGCAACTTTCTTGCTACTCTTTTTCATCTATAAATCATAGTACAAGAAACAAGTTAAAACGCTTTGGGAGCTAAGATCCTTTAAATCACGTAGTTGGTTTGAGGGTTTAAAGTTATTTTTTTTGTTGTTTATTTTCTATTTGACCTTTCTTGATTTGTGAGCCTAAAAGCTTAATTCGATCATCATATATTCTACTAAAACATAGTCCACTCTCTCTCCAAAGCTAGAACATGTCGCGTGCACAAAAAWTTTTTTTCCGCCCTTCATATTTTCCAATTTTATCACATCTTTTTAATTATATTATTGTTTATATATTTTTGCAGATGAAGATGTAATAGATTACGATTATGTACTATTGGAGCAATATCATATATTCTACTAAACACAACTTTCCCACCTTTGATATTTTCTAATTTTATCATATCTTTGTAAATATATATGTTAAGTCTCTTAGGTTTTGAATGATGACAAACAGAAACACTGATACAGGAAATAGGACATTATAAGTGTGAATATAGTTGGTGGGGAACTAGATGTAATTAGACGTTATTTCCTTAAACAAGTTATTACTCTTATGTGTTATCTATTGAACTAACTTGTCTATATGCAGGGAATCGTTGGATGTGTACAGTTCCATGTATTGGTGGGGAACCTGTAGGAACTGTTCTCTCAACTGTTATGCTTGAAAACAGTCGCATACTCTTTATTGTGCATTAACCATGTTACATGTGCAATAATTGAGTTGATTCCAAGAATTGGAGCATGGAGGCATTTCGAAGAAAGAAGCATAGTTCTTTATTGAAGATATTCAAGGAAGCCTCAAGTCTTGAAGATTACATAAAGAAAAGAATTTTTATACTTTAATGCTTGCCTAGGTTTTTCATGTAATGTGCTCCGTGGTATGACTTGTTTAATTGTTTGGGTGATATAAGTGCTTATAAGAGTGCTGAGTTATGTTGTGAATTCTGGTACAACGTTTGGAACAGAATTCATAACATACTCAAAACAGGAAACTAGGTTGAGGAACCAGGTTCACTGCGTGGAATATCTTAGTTGCTTGCTTAGAAAAAGATTTTGTAAAATGTTTCTTCAAGATCTATTTTATAAAATTCTTTAGCAGCAAGACAATTAGGTGAATATATTTTGGATACCATAATTCTAGGGGTGTTTATCTTATTTGATTTTATCCTTGTGATAAAATCGAATAAGATATATACTTTCCATAAATCACATAATTGCTTGTAGAACAAGTTTGTGTGATTTAAAGAAAYTAGGGTTATGTATCCAAAGCCTATATATATACTCACTTACTCGTCCATATTCCACAAGTCTCTCCGTGATTGAAAAAGAGTATTCTTGAGAGCTAAACAAACTTAAGCACAAAACCCTATTCATCGAGTCATATACAAGAGCACCCTTAGAGCTTAATCATATGATCTTTATTAGCTTTTAAGAAGTGAGATCAAAAGAGAGAAATTGATATTGTCAAAGCTTTCAACAGAGGGGTTGATCTGTTGATAGCTGGGTGAGTGTTTGTGAGTTCAAACATAAGGGGCTTAAGAGTGTAAGTCGAGTGCACACTCGGAGTAGAGTGTGGGGCGTACTAGTTCTCGAAGTAGGGAAACAGTAGGGTGTGCGTTCTTTATTTTTTGGAGTAGATTAACAAAAGAGCATAGGGTAGGAGGACATAGGCCACAGTTGGCTGAACCTCATGAAATCTTGTGTCTACTTTATTACTTTGCTTTACATTCCGATTGATATTGGCGCAATATCTTATACAAGAGATATTGTATGATAGTTATATTATTACAAAATACACACATATCAAAATATGTTATATGAATTATAATTAGAGATCATTACATGATTATTCAACATTATTCATGCAAAAATATTCGCACAAAATTCTTTTATTATAAAAACAAAGTTTTCACCTGATTTTAAAAAGGAAATACTTCAACTGTTCCATATTTTAAGGTAATATGATGAAATGTGCAGTGAAAAATTTATGCATAGTAAAATTGATACTCTTAATTGATGTTGTAAAATTAGTTAAATTATGCTTAGTTCATGTGGTTTAATTAGAAATTTCAGATTTTTTTTAAAAAAAAATATTCTTATATGACATGAATTGTTTGATCTAAATTTATTCCTATTAAATTAGTCGAATGACATGAATTGGAGAGAGAGGGTTAAAAAGTGTTGATAAATTGTGTAAAAGTGATTCCATAGCGTTATAAAATAATTTAAAATTTTCCTAAAGTGAAATAAAGTAGAATTGACAACATTTTAAGAACGCCCACATAGAAAAAATGGTAGTCCCTCCGATTTCTAATATTTTGTCCATTTATTATTTGGCGGAAAAATTAGGAATAATGTATTATAATGAAAGTGAAGTCAAAAAGATTTTTTTTTTTAAAAATTGAGGAGTGTGTGTCAAAAGGGGAAAAGTGGGGAAAGTAAGAGAATGTCGGGTTAAAAAGAAAAAATAGATTGTAGGGGGAGTGTACCAAAATGTAATAAAGCACTCTGTACAAAACATTAAAAATCAGCTCAATGAGAAAATTCCGTGCACAGAACATTAAAAATYGGAGGGAGTAACATTTTTGAGGAACGGAAGAAGTAACTATGTGACTAATGGTGCCATAAAAGAATTATTTAGATCAGTATATTCGAATTTGTGATTTTGCATGAGTTAAAATCTTGTCTTTTTCAATATTACGCCAAAAAATCGTTTGGTACTTCACTAAAAGTATTTCAATTTAGGTTAAAATTGTTTTTCATGTTTATGTATAACACAACATTATTTGACTACGTTATTTTTTATGTGTTTGTCGAACATTTGAGTGATTATTTATGGTTAATTATGACTTAAATAATTAGATATAAATCAGCTAGTGCAAGAGATTATAATTTTTTAGACAATAACATTACATGAAAAACTAACATTATTTATTTTGTAAACTGTGCATCGCACGGGTGCTACACTAGTATTTACTATTTAGCAATTGGAAGTGTGTCAAAAAAAAAATTTGTATACGTAACACAATTATTGTTTATTTGTTTACTTTTTAATCTAATATTTTCTTATGAATCATTTGATACATATAATTTATTATRCGAAATGTGCTTTAGTGTCCTCAACAATAATTTGGAGGAGTGAAGTGAAGTGTGGTTATTATGTGATGATATATATATATGCATAACATAATTGCACTTAGAACAGAAAAACAAATTAATCTGGAAAAGGTAACAAGTTGTTTCTTTACTTTAAATAGTTTTTATTAGTTTTTACAAGTGCGTGATAGTTTTAATATTTCCTTAAAAGTGTGTGATATTCGCAAGAGCAGAATGATGATGTTCGTGATATGTGGTGGAGGTACTTCATCAATCATTGTGTGTGGTTGTTATCATTGTAAAATTTTAATAATTAATTTAGGCTAACAAATTATAAATTCTAATTTTTGCAGTATTTAATTATTAGCTCCTCAAATTATTTAGGGGTCGAAATATAAATGATATTTGGAATATTTTAATGATTATTTAAATGTTTTGAATTTTATATATTGTACGATATCATTAATGCATTGCCTATTTTTTAACATCAGACATTTAGACACATTAGGTATTACCTATCATGTAAAATTGGACACATTGACATATCTAACTTGTCGCCTATCATGTGACATTCGGTAAATTAGCCTATCTAGCATGTCCCCTCTTCCTAATACACTGTATGAGAAAGGCAGAAATGACATGAATATGTCTAGTTAGATACTTTCTGTGAGGCTATAATTATAATTAGATAGCTCTTCGTGATAATTGATTTACTACTCGAACAAAACCAACTACTCAGTATTTGCAGCTTCCTGTTTGATAAAACTACAACCATCACTTTGAAGATGTAAAAGGTGGGGAAAAAAGAGGCATGGTGCTTCTCATGGACTACAACTGTATAAGACTTTCGACAAGGTTCGTAGAATTGACATAGATTTATACCACAAGAATTATAAAAATATTTAAAGCACCCTGAGTAAAATCATGCAGTCTTGGTGGCAAGTCTTAATTAACTAGTGTTTGAAGCAGAAAACACTTTTTTCCGGCTGGTCTTAGGTTTCACAGCATCCTTCAGACTCTTAATCTCTTGGAAACCCGATCTTATGTTCAACGCATCATCAGATGAAGCTAAAAGGTTCTCCTTTGTTTTCTCAGCTGTGTTGAACTCTAAATCCAAGTGTACTTGGTCATCAGTCATTCGCTTTTTCACCTTGATAGCCGTTGATTTATCTTTAAGAAAACAAAATATAAATAGGCACATCATCATTATACAGTCAGAAATGTTCCAACACCTCGAATATGTTCGACTCTTAATATGTAGGCATGTAATTGTATTAATCATAGGGGCTAGGGAGAAAATTAATCAGGGAATAAGAAACAATGTTTAACTAGAAAAATAAAAGAATGACTGATAGCCTGATAGGGCAGTGGAAGCSAGTTGTAACTTGTAAGTGGTTGCGATTTGCTGAATCCAACCCACTGGGATTTCTTCAAACATTCCGCTTGGCTTCACTTTAAGCTACAAAGATCCAAGAGTTTGCAGACAAATTGAGATTGTGACTACTACTATTTGAGGTTTTCTGTCATGTTACATTTGTGAACAGTGAATACTTTTGACTTTTTAGGCCTTGTTTCTTTGGACTTCTTTCGATGGTATTTCAATTCAATTCAGGTCCCATTCAGTTCGGCACAACATTGACCAAGAGTAAGGGATTAAGGGAACAACTACAACATTACTTACCATTCAAGAAAATACTTTATAGTTTTACAAAAGTAAAAACAAACAAAAWTATTTAATGTTGTTTTCCACATACTCCTCTTTTCTCGTTTCATATTTCATTATTAGCTATCTGCTAAGCATAGGTTAATATGACAGTTCATCATCATCATCATCATCATTCAACAACAATAGAAGATGAAGAACGACGAACATCCTTCATACAAAAGCAAGAAAGTAACAAGAACGGGTATGATAAGTTGAAGAGTATTACCAGAAGTCACAAGAGAAGCTTTTAGATGTTTTGAATCCACACCCATGGAAATTGGATCCCTGTCAAAATTGCAGCATATAAAATTTCTGTAAGACTTTCATGAAGCTGAAGAAAATGTACCAATAATTTAAAAAATAAAATAAATCTATCCTTAGTTTACAGAATCTCATTGGATATATATATCAATTAGTACTCCTATTCTTCATGTTTGCTATAGTTTGAGTCCTGTTTTCTCAAAATCTATTAATAGATAAATAATGATATAAGTTATCTATTTCACCACAACCAAATTCAAAACTTTCATTTTTTTTTTATTTTTATTTTTTATTTTTTATTTTGTTTTTTTATTTATTATTTTTTTTTTTGATTTTTTTATTTTGCGTATGGGATGGTTTTGAATTAGTTTTAATTTCATTTGAAACCTTCCGGTGAATCTCAACCAGGTATTCTAGTAGAGAAACAACTTGAATAACGAGGTCAAAACAAGATACGTGATTTAGATTTCTATCAATTTCGACCAGTTGCTTTTAAGGAAAAGAAAAAACTGGGGGGATTAATCGACAGTATTAAATGTGCCCATAGGTAACTAAGCACTACAACATACCAACATGAAGGACCCTTCATGAACCTTCTAGCTTCATTAGTACTTGCATCTAGCTTCCCCTTACATGAAAAGTTTTCACTTTTCACTTTGCTGTCATTTGCAGACTGTTCTTCAGAGGGTAACTTTCTGTTCTGCTGYCGAACAACTGCTCTTTCACATATAGAAATGCTTTTGTCATCCTCCATACTTGAATCGGATGGATTGATATTTAATACTGCCACAGAAGACAGGAGTTTGACTGCACGATGTGCTCTATCAGTGTTGTACATTTTGACCTAGTTTTTGTACATCAAAACCAATTAAAAGTCAGTATTAAAATATTAAGGACAAAACACTTAAAATGCACAGAACAAACGCCCTCCCCTCTCCCCATACCGCAGATATAAAAATCTCTTCAAAACCAAAGTCGAAGAGAACAACAAAAAAACTAAAAACACTAAATGTGCACAAAATAATTATGAATTCAAATTGCTTCTTCAGTGTTTTCAGGGAGGGAGGGAGAGAGAGAGAGAGAGAGAGAGAGAGAGAGAGAGAGAGAGAAATTGACAGTGGCAGAGAGCCTGAATACATTGAGCTGGGCAGACTAAAGAAACGGAAGTCCCAGATAAACAATAGCAATGAATCTTACAGCACATTCAATCTTGCTTGTTATATCAGCTGCTTTTGCAGAAGCAATTTGCAAACACTGCATTACAACACTCGGGGGAATACCGACTTCTCCAGCCTTTTGAATGGCACAAATTTCATCATTTGCATTTACTGTAACCGTCATTCTTCCTTTCATTATGGCCTCTTCGTGATAAGTAGGATCTACCACCTATGTTGATCACATTAGATGCTGAGTCTATACCGAAGGATAATACCCAACACGACTTGTTTATTGTTTTGCATATTCACCTCTTACCGCAATGTTGTCTTCTGTCATAAATGCAAATGTCACTGCTATAGGAAGGTGGTGAACTATCAGTGCCTGTGGTTCCTGCACCTGTAAATGGTCCAAATGTATTAATAAAAAAAAACATGAAAACACAAGTAAATGTGGATGACTACACACAATGATCACTTTTGGTTCATGTAGCCGACCCTACTTATGGTACTAGAGTTTTGATTGATTGACATGAAAAAAATAATTCCTGGAATGTTCGTCAAAAAAGGGTAGCTTTAATTGAATTCGGCTGAATACATAACAAATACCAGTTCAAAGAACATAGGTGTAGACACCTGAAAATGTCTCCCCAAATGAGTAATCCGTGATGAAACATACCGCGTCTCGCGTTTGTTTCGACTCAGAAAAGATCTTTAAACTACAAAATTGGAAATACTGAGGCGTACTCGGAACTATTGAGCAAAGGCGTCAAATACAAGGCAAAAATATTTCTTTCGGTTTCTCAAAGTTTTCGAACAAGTTACGCTGCGATCTCGTCCTTTTTGATTTTCATCATGTTCGTCACATTTTCTAATCGCCAATATTTTAAATTGTTTTCTGATTTTCTATGATTTCTATGAATTTTGCAATGTTTAAAACTCAGAATACCAGAAAATACAATGAATAATTAGAAAATACTCCGGATACGTGGAACTTCAAACATTCTAGAACTCCTTGCTGAGAGCAAGGGGTCTAGTGCGTCGAATCAAGAAATCAACGAATAAAATCGGAGGAATATCAAAATATTTCGAGTTTTTGAAAATATATACGCAAGAAGCCTCAACCATTGAGCGTATATACGCAGAAATGGAGCGTATATACGCTATCAGATATATACCTCCATAGCACTATATATACGCAGCTAGAAGTGCAAAATTTTTATGGAAAGAGAAGCAGCGTATATACGCTACATATGAGCGTATATACGCAGGAAGGCAGACGGATAACGCAGGGTTTCCTTGCTTCGTTTTTGCCTCGTGCCTATAAATACCCCCTTGCCTTGCTCAGTCCGAGACACGATTTTCACATAACTTCACCGAACCAGCAATTCCCGATATAACGTCTACTCTCTTTCTCTCTCTCAAAACACTTTACACATCTTTCATTCAAAGCATCGATTCCTTTCGTATCACAAGCGAAATAGGGTATAATCTGAGATTACTCACCAAAAACCTATTTTTCACTCTTTTTAATTCCTTTTGTCTCTCTTAATATGTACATTGTATGAGTTTTAAGTTCAATTAACAATAAGAAACTCACTTTTTAATCGTTCATGTAAATATGTAGGATTTCTTAATGTTTTCAATGTTTCCATGGTTTTTGGTTCATTCTTTGCATTAACACTATTATTATCATCATCTTGTCACAATTCATTATTATACATATTTTATTGTCAATACTAACGCGTTTGTTGTCTCATTAGTATATCAATCGAAGGACAATCCTTTAAGTTTTACTCTAACAATTTGATTATTTGCAGTTGAAAGGTGAGAAGACCACATGTATACAATATGCCACTAACCTTGTTCATGTCTTCAGTATATTTTCTATCCACAACCTTGTATATTTGTTTAAACAAACCGGAATTCAATTGCGTATCACATAACAGAAATGCGGAGTCGTAGGTTTTTCAATACTATTATATTGACTAACAGACAACGATCGCCTGCCATTAATAGAATTCATGTTGACATTAATATGCAACTCACCTCGCAATAAATTAGATTAGTGCGCTTTCAAGATCAATTCAATAGCTCTTTGAATTCAATATATGATTTTAGGAACTACAATGAGACCGGATAGAGCGCTACATGCGGGCGAATTGGGTATATATCTGATTCGTACCATGTCTCCGAACCCACCTTGTTACTGACTACTTGTGGGCCACTAGTTTGCACCAATGTTTCGCGTCCGTGAAAACTATATAGCACGTGCGATCCCTCCAATTCGACAACACACCCCAACGCATTCACATGCGAGTTCCATGGCTCAACTCCATGACACTGAAGCTGAGTCACGCCCCCCTAAGCGCGGCGAACCCTACAATGGGTGTGCATGTAGCATGATAACTAGATTTAAACAATCGTTTCTCCTAAACTCCAATAGGCAGATTTTCTTTCTAGGACACACAAACTAAAACAATTTAATGTTTAATTACTTCCTCCCTTTCTCTATAATTGCACCAGTTTCTATATACGGAATTTCATATATATGCACCACTTCACGTCCTTTATAATGGGATACCACAACTTAAAAATATAATTCTTCTCTCACTTTATGGGACCACAATTAAAAAACTATTTCTTCTACCACTACTTTATTAAACATCATCAAACACCATTTATTCCTTTTCTCTCTTTTTTCGCCCACCTACACACCCACCACACTCTCTCAAATCTACCTCAAAACACAATTTCAAGAGTGGCCGCAATTATAGAAAACGGAGGAAGTATGATCTTTACTTTTTCATACTGGTGGATAATTAAGGTATCTTTCATATCTTCATTTTTGTTTCCGGTAACTTGTTTTAGTCTAAAAGCAAAACCTTTAATGAATAAATGCCAAACGTTATTTTTATTATTTAGTCAGTTCTGAGGTTTTCTTAAATCTAATGCGTACAGAAAAGTGACAGTTAAAAAAAACATGAGACAGCCCTCTGAAAAAATTAACAGTTAAAAAATTCAAACTGGGGCAAACATTTTGAAAGAACAGCGACAGAAAATGGGGCAGTAAAATAAAAGATAATGGAGTATCATCTTATTAATGAGCCAAATCGATACAGTTGTTGTAATTAAAAATCATCCCAGGACTCCAAAGAAGAATATGAACGTACCTCCAGGGGATGTACTTGCCCATTTACTCCTCCAAGCGAAAATTCAGGCCGCCGAAATGTCATAAGAGCTGCCAAWGCAGCAATATTTGCAGCATCAAGAAGGTTTCTGTTTCGAGCATAAATGAATATGTTAAGGGTTAGAGAAGAGAGCATASAAAAACCTACAAGTCAGGAATATACCTTACCCTCCATTATCAAGAACGTGAAGATCAACACGTATTGACCAAACTAATTTGCCAGTAAGGACACAAAGTGATTCTGTATCAATTGCCCTGCTCTCCCTGCAGTATCAGTTTCAAATACTATAAAACAAATAGTTTATTGTCATTCACATGCACATGTACACTTTGAGAGAGAAAAAGAAAGGCTGGAGACCAACATAGATCAYGTAGGACAGTAGGAACTCAAAGGCTGTCATTCTTTTTAGTAACAAGTCACCAAATGTAGCACAGCTATTCTTTGTGCTACTGCACACTAAGCGTTATAATCTTGTAGGAAGAGCACAATTTTGATTATAACGAGTGCAAAACAAAAACTTATAATCGATTCAGGATCACGATGTAGCATTCACACATCAGCAAAATAGAAGAAAGAAGAAGAGTATATCAACATATGCATGAGAATGTTCAGAAATAATTCCAGACAAGGTCAATTTGTTAGTCATTTGAACAAAAAAAGAATGTGGGCAAATTATGTATGGGCACTGTCAGACACATTAAGAGAGGGAGACAAGTTCAGATCATAAAACAAAAAAGGTAAAAGAATAGTTACTACTTCCTCCATTTTCGAATTCTTGCAACAAACTAAAACATTCCTTATACTAATCCGGAAACAATTACCATAAACGGAAATTTCCAAATACTTGCAACAAACTAAAACATTCCTTATATGGTAAAATTTTGGGATTTTCCCCATATACCCCTGACTTTAAGCCTAATAACCCATATACCCCCGTGTTTTTTGAAATAGCCCATATACCCCCCACATCCGAGATAATAACTAAAATACCCTTAATGACCCAAAATTGTTAAATCCCTAACGCCGTTATCTCTTAACCTTTAATTCACTGAATTATCCTCTAATCATTTCTCTCTCTTTTCTTCTTCAGTTCTTTTGTTCTTCCCACCTCCACCATAACCAGTTAACCAACAAGCTTTCTTCCTTCTTCCTAACGAGCAGCATCCACGACCAATAACTACAAGCCCACGACCACGAGCAGTAATAAACACCCAAAATTCGAGCAATAATAACCAGTTGATGAACACGAGCAATTTTACTCATTCTTATTACGAAGTATAYTCATACATATCCATCTTCTMAAAAACCCCAATTTTACAAACCCAATTTCGTCCAAATTTGTTAGTTAAATTCGAAGGTCGCTTCAATTTACTTGTTTTGTGTGTGAGCTATTTACCCAATTTCTCGTGGTCGTGGTCTCGTGGGCTGGTATCCTGTTCGCTCCAATTCGAAGGTCGCTACTATCTCAAGCTCTTCGTTGATACTATTGCTCTATCTCAGTAATTTTGAGATATGTAGATTGAATAGCAGATATGTAGATTGAATTGTTTAGATATCTAAATCTGAGATAGCAAATAAAAGTGTAAATCTAGTGGTTGAGATAGCAGATATGTAGATTAATTTTCTAATGCTCTAAATATCTGCTCTTCCCTCTTGGCTTCTAGTGTAAATATGCTATTGTTCAGATATGTAGCAAAGGCAAGGTACACAATTTAGATACGGAGTATGTAGGTTGAATTAGCTTCGTAAATCTGCTATTGTTTTGCACAAATTAAACCCAATTAAAATGCCTAATATGTTGGTTTTAATTGGGTTTTGTTGCTCGTGATTTTAATTCATGTAATTCAATGTTGCAAATCGTGAAATGGAGATTGAAGATGAATTTATTTGATGGAGATAAAGATATGGAGATTGAAGATGAATTTATTTGATGGAGATAAAGATATGGAGGTTGAAGATGAATTAAAGATGAATTTATTTGATGGAGATAAAGATATGGAGGTTGGAGATATCGTGAAATCGTGCTGCTGCTGCTTCACACTGGCTGTTGAAGATGGAGGCATGGCAAGTTGAACATGGGGCTAATTAATTTGTTATAGATTGTGTAAGGTTATAAAATTAATTAAGGTTATAATGAGTGAAAAACTAACAGCGTTAGGTTTTCATCCTCATTAAGGTATTTGGGCTATTTTGTCTAATGTGGGGGATATATGAGGCGTTTCTAAAAACACGGGGTATAGGGTTATAAGCTTAAAGTCAGGGGTATATGGAAATATCCCTAAAATTATAATTATCAAATTAATCAATTTACCTTACTTAAAACAATAAAACTCTAAACACAAACTAATCTATAACTATCAAAATTTTAATAAAACACAAAGATACTGATGTTTCACCACCCTGAATTTTCATCTTCCCCATCTCCCTCTCACTCCTCCCTTAACAACACAACTTGTTTCACTCATCTCTCCTCCAAGCCACCTCCACAACTCATCTCCCTCTCTATCCATCATCACTGACCTCCATTGCCACCATCTTCGGTGACCTCCGCCGCCAGTCTGCCACCGTCACCCTCACCTCAACCTCCATTGAAAACATCAACGCAGAAGACGACCGCCACCGCCACACAATTTCAATATCACAAATTACCAACAGTTTCAATCTCCTCCATTTCATCTCTTACTATCTCCTTTTTTTTGGGTTTAAGATTGATGCTTTTTCTTTTGGTAGTTTTTTTTATTTCAATTAGTTATTAGTAGTTTTTTTGGTAGGATTTATTAGTTTGATTGGAGGTGGGTACTGGTGTTTTTGGTAGTGAGTTTTGATGTTGTGGTTGTAATTGCGACGGTGTTAGGTGGTGGCTTCTTGGCTACGCGATTACTACAGTGCTTACTTGTGGGTTGATTAATTAAGTTGAACCCAATTAAACACACCAGCTTAATGATTTTAATTGTTACGGTAGAAAAGTTGTTTTGGGAATTGTGCAAGCAAGTTTGTTGCAACAAATTGAAAACGGAGGAAGTACTATAATTGGTCAAAATCGGTARCAAAAACTGTTTACAGCTAGAAGTAAACCCAATCTTAATAGTTCATATAATAATGAAGCAATGACCGACATTTGACACCACCTGGGCAAATACTTGAAAAGTCATGCCCATGCTCGTCTCAACATTATAGTTTCAGTTTTGGAAAGAACATAATTTTTATAAAAAACAGATGCTTCAATTTTATTTTATTACTRATAAATTATCACTGAGGCTTCAGTTAGGCTTCATCAGTCCCCAAAAATGCAAAATTAAGCTTCAAAACAGGTCAATAGATTCAGGCTTCTTAAGGTCAAGAGAATAGACCGTAACATTAGATTCAGTCTGAAAACACGAGGGGAATATTAAAAACAAAAGCAGAACGATATATCAAGAGTGAAAAACCTCAGACCACGGTCAATGATGCGTCCCAATTCTATAGCTGACTCCCCAGGACGACCAGTCTCAAATGAAGGGTCAGCCATAGGTGAAAACTCTGTATAAATAGAAAGCGATCCTTCATTCGGCCTGTCTCGATATGGTTGGACCAGCTGAGCAGTCACAAAGCTGATGACATTAGTCTGTCCAAGTTGTACCTCAGATGAYCCATCTTCTCTGCAAGTTGTGCACAACAATAGGATATTAATGTCTATTATTAGATCAGCAAGCAAAAACCACATATATATTGAATATTAGTTCTGCCGACGGTAGAGAATGGGGTTGCCTAGACATATAGGGAGAATTTTCTTTACCTCCTATTGAGTTTGTTTCCAATGAGTCTTTGGAAAACAAACTCTTGTTGATCTAGATTGGCTACTCAGAACAAAGAATGGCTGAGCATGTAGCTGGATTATTTTTTTTGCAGAACCTAACTAATAGTCTTATACAAGACTCTCCTTACATTCCAATCTACATACACATATCCCTTCATCTGAGATCCGAAATGATATGCTCCAAATCGTTTTTGGAATGCTATCTCTAACGTCACCTATCACCATTTCAGTTGCTCTATACTCTGGACCGAAAACTAATGACAAGAAATTCAAACAAAGTCAAGAAGAGCACTGTCTCGGAAAAAAAAAAAAAAAAAAAGAAAAAAAAAAAAAAAAAAAACAAATCCTTAGTGCCATCTTTGCCCGTATCGGTGTTTTTTTAGCTTTTTTTTATTCCTATCAGCATATTTTCCTGGGAAGATTTGTTGACCCCCCCCCGCCCCCCCTTCAATATGAACCTTTTTTTGTTGTTGATGAGAACGGTGCGCTTTGTTTTTTTAAAATTTTTTTTTTCAAACAACCATTTTATATCAGCTTTTTTCTTTCCGAGCACCACCTCTTCTTAGCTTTGTTTGAATTTTTTGTTAATGGTGGTCCACTCCATTACAATTTCCCTCTTGATTTGTAAGTATATGAATATGCAAGGATGAGATTTGTAATGGAGTGAATTTAATTGACGAAATACAAAGAAAGTTGGGAGGAGGTGATTGAAAAAAAATTTGATATAAGGTGGTCATTGGAAAAAAAAAAAGAAAAAAAGATTGATGTCACATGGTTATTGAAAATATATAATTCTTAAAAGGTGGTTTTTTCAAAAAGATTTTATATATAATGGGGAATATCACAAATTCACAATTTTTCCTTTTTCTTGAATGGGTTCACCCCAAATCCATTAAACATGATTTATGATTCCCCCCATCCCCTTCGGACTTCAATCCCAATCCATTTTGCTCCAAATATGTCACACTAAAAGCACCACCACTTACCACCCCACTAGTGTTACCTCACCAGTGGTCACTATCAACTCCACCTCAACATCATTGCTACCTCACTATTACTCCAATATAAGATCCTTAAGAGAGAAAGATGAATAAAAATAGCAATATGAAGACCAAAAGCCAACCACATCTTATGAAAAAAATAATTGGGAAGAGAGATATAATGAAGAAAACTTTGAAGACAAAATTAAAACATTAAAATGGCTTTTCAATGGTTGAATTTAACCATTAGGGCATTAGATTTGAAACTTGTAGAGCTTTAATGGCAAAATTCAGCATTAGAAATCCCTTCTATGGTAGCTTTCATAAATATAAGAGGAGGGTGTTCATTGTTATTATGAAGAGCAAGGCTAAGGAGATGAATAAGCCCCATAATGTAATTAATAGAATTGGTGAAGAAGAATTCTAGACTAATAAGTGAAAGTGAAAGCTTCTAGAAGGCAATAAAGGGGGCCGTTATATTTCTTTGTTTTGTAAACCAAACAAAAATTTTGTATTCTCTTTCTTTATTCCTTTCCCTAAACCTTTCCCTTTCTACCAGCTAAACCAAATAGCCTCGTTAAACACACTTCGTCTTAGTTGGTGAGTGTTCCCTTCTAAATTAAGAAAACCTAAATTTAAACCCCCACATTATAACCTATACTTTGATTTGTTTAATTATTTTTATATCTATTGTAATGTTAAACCATCCAATTTAGAACTAAGATATCACTAATTCCATCCCTAAGAGTAATTTTGCACATCCATCCATCTTAGATTGCCAATAACCCCCTCCTTCTTAATGTACTCCTTCGTAGAAGCACATTCTCTACCATAGAATAACACTAGTCTTATGGTTGTCTTAAAGCATTCCCCTTTAATTTTTTTTTAAAGAGATGCTTTGGTTACACATTCTCTACAATGTCCTTTGAATTTCTAGYCGTGGCGGCTTTCTGTGAGTCACGTGTCCAACAATATCAGCATTCTTTTAAATCGATCAAAGACATTTAAAAYAATCACTAGTGGCAAAATACTTTCCATCAAACTCATCGCTTGCCCTCACCCCTTCTCTCAATGTACCAAAACGGTATACCAAATAAATTATCTTACTCTGACTTAGTTTAAACCCTCCAAATTCAAACCATTGTACCAACATATCTTAAACCCATTAAGCTCCAACATTTGCTTCTATTGTGTTATAGCTTGGCCTCTATAAATACACACACGCACACACACGCACGCGCGCGCACACACACGCACGCGCGCGCGCACACACGCGCCACACACACACACGCACGCGTGCGCACACACCCACACATGCGCACACGCGCGTGCTTACACACACAGAGCACGCACACACACGCAATGGAAAATTTAATTATAGATAAAAACAAATGTTATCATATAAGTTGTTGGTGGATTCAACWCAACGTATATTTTCATAATATCAACTTTTCATGTTTTATTTCCATACACARTTAAAGATATTAATAGCCAAAGTAGTGCATGTGAAAACTTAAAAGTTCTCAGTGATGGGAGTAAAAAGAAATAAAGGAAAATGGAAAATCTTGTCAACTCACAAGTCCTCAAACTTGTTGACACATCTCGATACATATACTTAACATGGCATCATCAATATTAYGATACATCTCTTGGAATTTTATCGTAGGCCTACTCTAAACCACGTCAATGCACCTTGTTGTACTCCATGATTTGTCATATCAAATGGATTGGTTTCATAGTAGACCTCTGTGGCATAAAACCAAATTAATTATCTGAAATGCTTGTACATGCCTTTGACTTGTGTTCTATCACCCTTTCCCATAACTTCATATTGTGGATCATAAGCTTGATCCCTYGATAATTAGAACAAACTTCAGCATCTACTTTGTTCTTATACACTACACTCTAACCAGGGTGTTCTTCTTTCAATTATGAATAAAAGAAAGTAACATGCCGTAAACAACCAATCATACAATTTTCCCATAGTTTGTCTACAATGAGAGAGACACCCACTTTCCACCGGATAACTTATGGTCTTAGATAGAAGCATGATGTATTAGGTATAATTTGTAGCCTTAGAAATTTCTATAATCCACTTGAGTTAATACAACAGCATTGCTATGTCCGGGTAATTTCTTACTTAAACTTAGTGCTATGTAGAAGGCATTATCTAAACTTTTCAAAAAATTTAAAGGTAATGTTTTTTATGAACTTCTCAAACATGCAAATGTCTCCTGTAAGCAAGATTCCACCAAAGTTAAAATTAAGAAATTGGCTATCGTTATTTTGAACACTAGCAATAACTTCTTGTGCATATCACAAGGATTAAAAATGCAAGCCTCGCAGTAGAAAGCTTCAACCAAGTTATAATCTCCAATGCGACAAGCACACAAGATTAATTAGTTTACAAAGTCATATTTCAAGATATTAAACCTAAAAACTAAAACTCATAATCGACATACTAATGATCACGACTCTTTAGTCGCTAATTGTTAGTTGTCCCTAAACATCTCGTTTGCATCACTCTATATTCATAACTTTATATAACCATTGAACAAAGATTTATTATTGGTAACTGAATTCAGTTTAACCATTATCAACTACACACAATTGCAATCAACTTAATTGTTCCTGCTATCTCAAAAATGCATATATTTAACATTAATATAAATTCTTCAACACATATAACCAATTTTACAAATTAGAAACCTTAGTTAAAGGTGTTTTTAATCAAAATTGCAATAAAAGAGACATGAATCTCAACTCTGCAATACATACCTACCAAACTTAATATTCATTTGGCGGTAATCGAATCGATGTCGTCCATCAACTCTAACATCAGAAAGCAATGCAGATTCGATGAAATTCTTCTCGATTAAAGACAAATGCCATGTATTAGCTAATCTCTGCTCCATTGTTCGAGCTGAATAAAACCCATTTTTGGTTAAAATAATTAAATCATAATAACGAAATTAAACTGATAGCAATTAAAGGAGAGATGTACCAGTAAGATAAATTGGCGTTTAGAAGTTTAGCGAGCAAATGGAACTGGACTACTGGAGTGATGCCATGGCATTAATCTATATTTATACTTCTTCAGAAAAAACCCAGAAGGAATTGACACGACAATTTCTTTACAATTTCCTTCATTTCCTTTCCTTTAAACTTGGGGAAATTTGACAAAAAAAAAAAAAAAATAAACTTAATTTTTAGGAAAATTTTGTGAGGTATCCCTATAATTACTAATTAAGCTAAATAGCTCTGGTACACCTAAATTTTTTTAAATGCCTCAAATACGTGGAACTTAGTGCCCAACATACCATTATTAACAAACGGTGTTAAATTTTAACCTTCCTTTCCCGTTATCTCTCATGTGTTTCCTCTTGATACATTTAACAAACAACAATGGCAGCAACACCCACTTTTCGTCTCAATCTTCCTTCACCACAACAGACAACAATACTATCAATCCCTCACTCTCCTCTTCTCTCTCTTCCTTTACGTGAAATGTTTTAGGCAGCACCGAGATGTATTACGGCGCACARCACAAGTATTTAAAAAAATCCCCACACGAAATGAATATTGGGCCCCATTTGCTCGTTGTTGTCAATAATTGTTTTATTTAATGTACTTGTATGAGTTAGTGGGAATATAGTGGGGTCCACAAAATTTTTGCCTTTTATTTTTTTTGGATAAAAGTTATATACAGCTCTAAGKGTTGCATATGAGAGGTCATAAATAGAAWGTTTAAGAAAAATTTAACATTAATTACATTGATTTCTGTGTAAGTTTTTCATGAATTTGTAAAATAATACTAATTTTGGAAGCATATTTAATGCTTATAGGGCTGTATATAACATTACTTTTTTTTTCTTCCTCTTCCTTCACTTCATTTCATTTTGGTGCAAAATCTGAAATTTTGTCAAGGTGGATTGAGAAATTATTTAAGTAGAATTCTTACTCCAAAGTGTATCCAATACAATTACTAGGCATGTTTAATTGTTGGTTTCAGAAATTATTTATGAACCTTTTTCTGTCACTTGAACGTTATTTTTGGTRCCTACAGTATGTTATATTTTCGATATGATATTTATCAAGGTGGATATGAGTTTAAGTAAGTTAGATAAGATGTATAAGTAGGTAGATACGATGTATGAAAAGTATAACAGATACGAAGTACATTATTTGCTTATGTGGGTAAGAGTTTATGATAAGACATGTAAATGTAAACAATACTTATAAGATAGTTCGAATGAACTTAATGTTATACCATCTTCACAAGACAGAAGTAGTAATTGATATACGATTTTAGTGAGTTGTGATATGATAGAAGCTATTGTTTACAGGATGTCGTTGAGTATTGATACGACATGATAGTTAATATGGAGAGTGGGAAAAGTTACAAATATTATGGTATGATATGATATTATGGTTGAAATGTGTGATATCTTTAGTTTTGGATACGACATAAAATTAGTACAATTTGACTAAAAAGAAACATTGTTTATATGATAGTTTTTTTTTTTACGATGTTTATATATAATAGTTTCAATCTTAATATTGTATCGTTTTCGGAACACAAAAGTAGTAATTGAAATGTTATCTGAGTTAGTTCTGATATGATAAAACTTGTTCTCGACTTGTTATTAATCTACAATGATATGATACTTATTATGCTTAGTGCGAAATGGTCTACTTTCATTTCCTTTTAATTACAAATTTKATTGAATGGAAAAAAAATCTACTATGTGGTAACATATTAAGTTTGAAATTAGTTTGTATCACATTTGTAGGTATTTTTATGGCCTTTTCTAAAATTAAAAACATCGTACTACATTCGATATGAATGACATATTATAAGATAGTACAGTTGAACCATGAAAATATACACAGCTGACAACACAAAAATAAGTAACTGCACTAACCATATCCATAAATCAAGTACACAATTTGTTTAGGGTTTAGGGTTTAAGGTTTAGGATTCATGCTTTAGGGTGTATGGTTTCGGGTTTAGGGTTCATGTTTTACAATCTATGGTTTAGGGTTTAAGGTTTGATGTTTTAGTGTTTAAGATTTAGGGTTTAAGGTTCATGGTTTAGGGGTCTATGGTTTCGGGTTTAGGGTTCATGG
Organism: Bassia scoparia; assembly: GCA_008642245.1. NCBI lineage: Eukaryota > Viridiplantae > Streptophyta > Magnoliopsida > Caryophyllales > Amaranthaceae > Bassia > Bassia scoparia. The sequence continues at coordinate 20,421 of SNQN01003670.1, read as the reverse complement.
TTTACAGTCTATGGTTTAGAGTTTAGGGCTTAGAGTTTGAGGTTTCAGTGTCTAGGGTTTAGGGTTTAGGGTTCATGGTTTACAGTCTATGGTTTACGGTTTTGAATGATGACAAACAGAAACATTGATACAAGAAACACAGTGTTTTAGGTTTTGAATTAGTTGGTCAGGAACCAGYTGTATTAAAACACTATTTCCCGAGATAAGTTATTACAATCTATGGTTTGGTAGGGTTTAAGGTTTAGATTTTGAGGTTTTAGTGTTAGGATTCAGGGTTCAGGTTTCATGGTTTAGGATCAATGGTTTTGGGTTTAGGGTTCATTGTTTACATTATATGGTTTAGGGCTTAGGGTTTAGGGTTTGAGGTTTAGGGTGAAGGGTTTAGGTTTTAGGGTTTTACAATTCAGGGTTTAGGGTTTACGGTTTAGGACAATACAGATGAACCACGAAGATATGGGTGTTACAAGGGTTCAGGCCTTTGGAGATTCTCAATGGCTTGTATCTCATATTAGTGGACAATATARAGGAACCTCCCCTCTGGCTCTGGCGATCAATACAACACTCAGAGAGACTATTACTGTTGAGGCCTCGGGTTTATGGTTTAGAGTTTTCGCATTATGGATTATTGTTATTTAGCGTACGTTCTATCAAATTTTGAACTCGTAACTTTGATTTCGTAAATCGGCTAAATAGATGACTTAGAATTTTGAACTATAATAGTTAAATATAATGCCCTATATGATAAATTACAAATAAGATAGTACAGTAATAGTCTATGATAATGTAAAAATAAGATAATTTACAAATTAGATATGTAGTATGATAATTGAGAAATAAGATATGTCATTTTACAACAATAGTATGACATTTTAATAAAAGGATATGACAATTGAAAACAAATACGGAGTATRTGAAGTTTGATGTAATGATAAGATAATTCTTAATGATTTTAATTTATAACGTACTTTTGGATAAAATTAAGTTGGAAATAACATAGCATTGATGTCAACCAAACAACAACTGAAGATTATTCTTCCTAGTAATTAAAAAATTCTATGTTATTTACCAGCTTCAACCAATCAACACCTAAAATTATTACAATTACAGTATTACAATGTACAACTAAATTCTTATAAAGATGAACTCGAATAGACAAATACTTGGTTATGCTCGTTTGAATTGAAGCTATACACACTCGCTGTCTTCTTACTGCTACCAATTTAATGAAGTTGTTCAATGTAATGAAGTCGTTCAATGTCATCTCAAATGTGGTTAACTATTTAACTGATATGATACAACTTTTATATGATATGTGAAAACGATAAGATATGATAAAGGTTTTTTAAGATTAAATAAAAATTCAGTGAAGACTTCAAATTTGAAACAAATGTCTATCGAATTTAGTTGTGGTAAACTGTGAAACAAATATGATGAAACAGTACTTAACAAGTGTTGCAAAATTTGTGTAAAGCTCATTTGTTAGTTTAAGTTTGATGACAGTAATGGTAATAGACTATGAGTCATATGACCAAAAGAGTAAAGAAAATGATACTTCWCGTTCATGATAGAATTAGTTGTGTTGTACTTGAATGTAAAAGCAACAATCGTCTTTTAAAAATGTGTCACAATCTTTGTATTTTCAAAAGATGTACTAATCAAGCTATTAAAAAATGTATTCAACCTATGTAGGATTTGAACCTACATGAATGTGCAATTGCACATTGCTCTACCAATTGAGCTAATAGGCTTTTGAATGAATAATTAACAAACCCGAAAATACAAAATCAACATACACTTCCAAACATTAGAATATTGTCACGAAACTACAGCAACAACACCCACAAAACAGTCTACAAACACTTTCATTCACACTAGCAAACCATCCCTGAAATACAACAACAATTATCCTACCTTTCAACCTTTAAAAACTTACAGAAATACCAGTTAAACCCTCCTCTAAACAGCTTCAAACACAACAGTAATACATCACCCGAATTTGAAGGACGTGCTATGCAAAGACCAAACACAAATTGAAAGACATTTCAACATCATAACAAGGGAAGAGGCCAACCTAAGGAATTGCAGCTAGAATTTCTGAGAATGGAAAGAATGATAACGAAGAAGTACCAAATTCAACAACGAAAAGGACACAAAGACAATAATTAATCCAAAACAGAACAACCAAAAGCTAACATCAATACACAAAAATCAAATTAGACTTGATAAACTACAATTACAATAAGAGAAGTAAAAATAAGGGCAACATCATAATAAACATGACAAAAGAATCATACTTCTAAATCACAAGCAACATGAAAACTAAGAATAGTCCACAGAATAAGAACAAATAAAACACTCAACTGATAAACATTCCAAACAAACAAAGATCACAACAATATCAAGTAAACAATCGACAAAACTAAAGKAATTGTAGATACGATAAACTACAAGGACAATCGGTTACTTTGAAACACAAATTTGATATAACTAATACAATTACAGATATGATAAATAAAGTAACAGGGCTAATAAAAGGSGACTGCGACAATACAAGGTAAAACTCAGAAAATAAAATACGAGTAACATAAATCTAACATCAAACCACTTTCGCACTAAATTAAAGGGAATAAAATTCAAGTACATAAATAAGCTGAATTTTAGGCCAACCAAACAAACAACGCATAAACAACAACCAACATCCAATTTCGAACAACAAGAATTCCAATAAACACACAATATTCAATCGACAACCGAAGATGCTCATCCAAAATGAAAATCAAACAAAGAATTCATAATAACAAAMTCATAAATTAACAAAACCAGAAATAAGAAAATTAAAACAAGCTATTAGAAAAGGAAAAAGGGAAAAAGTGTGAAAATAAATACCTCCAACATCGACGGATCGGAAATGAACAACGCTATCTCCAATTTCCAACTGAAAGCGAAACCCTAATCGAAAACTTCTCGAATTATTTACAAAAGGATAGATGGATCCAAACAGAGAACCAGAATTCAGCCAAACTATAATTTCTTCGATGAATTACGGATTTAAGAGGAACTAAAAGCATAAATCAAATTTGTGGAATGAATTAAGGTTTGTAGAGCAGAGAGAAAATGTTTTACGCTGGAAAGAAATTAAATTCATGAGAGCAGTGTAAGGTTGAAGGAGTGTAATGGGAGAAATGACATGATTTCCCAAGCAATTGAAATTTTTTGAAATTTTTGGCCCAAATTGAAAAATAAAACTCGCGGGTTCCCAACTACACTAAAAAATCAAGTGCATTCATACCATTAAAAAAATGACCTGCAAAAGTCTTTTGACTTAAAAAATGACAAGCAATTGTCTTTTGTCTTCATCAGGTAAAATGGACAACTTTACCCCTGTGTTGCGCACAGCCAAAACGCAGTGTTATGTATGTATCAGAACTCCTTCCTTTACCAACCTAACCACACCTCTAGCCAACACCACACCTCTACCCCAGCCAACCCCTCCCCACTGCGACTCTCACTCCTCGCCAACGCAAGCCACCGCGCCTCCTCTCTTACCAACTACGAGCCCACTGCAGCCCCCTTCCTTCTCCACTTACAACCCATTGACCACGCTGCACCACCCCAATCGCACCACCGCAGTCCCTCCAATTCAAATTTCGTTGTTTAGGGTTTATCACAGTGTTTTTGAATTGGTTGTTATTTGGAACATGCTAATTATTTTAATGTAATGGATTACATATTGTAATTTGAATGTGATTGCATTTATTATTTTTGTTTTAAATAGTCAAAGTTTGGGTTCTTTTAGAAAGATGAATTTTGGTTTCTCTTTGAATGGCTGAAGTTTAGACCGTGATTAATTGGTTTATTGGAAATAATCAAATTTAATTGACCAAATGATGAAATTTTCAGCTTGTAATTAAATAGTGAATGTTGATTTAATTCGATTACAACTATATAATGTTTGATTGTAAGCTTAATGTTGAAGTGAGTTTATTAGGAGCTAGGTGTCTAATGGTTGTACTACAATAGCGTCGGTAGTTTTCGTGGTTGGGGAAGAGTGAGGAGGGGTTTGTTGGCTAGGGTGGTGGTGTGGTGTTGGTTGGAGGTGTGGCTATGGGGTAGCGAAGGAAGAGAGAGAGAAGGGGAGGGGTTGGCTAGGCTGCTAGGATGGTGGTGGTGTGGTTTTCGTTGGCTAGAGGTTTGTTTTGGGGAAGAGAGAGTCACTACCATTGTTTGTTCAATGTAGTAAGAGAAAATAGAGGAAAGATAATGGGAAAAGAAGGTTAAAATTTAACACCGTTTGTTAGTAATGGTACGTCAGACATTAAGTTTAACCTCAAAGGTACCTGAGGCAGTTAAAAAAATTCGGGGGTACCAGAGCTATTTAGCCTAATTATAAGGGTACCTCAGGAAATTTCCTTAATTTTTATTCCTTCCCTTCCCTTCCTTTATTAATGTCTAACCAAACATAGGAAAATAAGCTGGATTCCTTTCACTTCCTCTATTTGAACCAAACATCGAAAAATAAGCTTATTTTCTATTCTTTTCCTTTCCGTTCCTTTCTCTTCCCTTCCTTTACTAATATTAAACCAAACAGGCTGTCAGAGCATCCACAATAACAACTTCGTATCAAGTTTGTTTTTTTTTATGTCATATTTCCAATCACATCCTTGTGAAATTTTAAAACAGATAAATTAATGCTTTGACATGTAAATTGAGACACATGTGCTCCTCTTTTATAAATTTGGATTTCAATTTCACCCTTAAGTGTCAAAATGGCATGTAAAATATTAATGGCCTAATTATTCAAACACAACAAAATAATTATTTTTGCAAGAGGTCATCAAGGCCATAACCAAAATCCGGATGTTCTTGAGCACCCAAACTTTTGTCATTTTGGCTAAAAAAATATGAAATTGGAAAAGTTGTCAGAAAATACCTACTTAAGGACCCTTTTTGTGAAATAGTACTTTTCTTAGAAAACTTTGTCAAATAATACCTTTGTAAGCTACTTTTATTAAAAATAGTATCTTGTCATCAAATTCCARCCTAAAAGTCAAAAAAGAAAATATCGTTGACTCGTGGATTTCCCTCTTATTTTATGTGTGTGATACACTACTACTCTCTTGCACGAGTCCTATTTCCTTACTTATTTTTTCTCCTAAATTCATTAAACGTAATTCCCCCTAAACAACCAAATTTTAATCTTACTCTCTCTCTCTCTCTCTCTCTCTCTCTCTCTCTCTCTCCCCTAAATTAATTAAACCCCAATTAATTCCCCCCCCAAAACACTAAACAAAATTGTCAAAAAAAGACTCAAAAATCGACTGAAAATGCCACAAATTTGGAGTGAAAATTACACTTAAAATCAACTTAAAATTCATGGGGAAAATTCCGAAAAAATTGAGTGAAATTTTCAAGATTTAGACTGAAAGTAAAAGAAATCATGAGAAATCATATATAGAAATTAACATCTAAGACAAATCAAGTAAAAAATGATGAGAAATCAAAGAAATTAAAATAAATTGAATTTGCACAAATCTCATAATTCAAAGAGAAATAATGAAGGTAARAGAAATAATGACAAATCAAAGAAAAAAACTAATTGAAATCGCACAAATCAAGTGAAATTTCAACCAAAAATTCAACTCAAAAATCACACAAATTGAGCATAAACATACCATTTGAAATCTARGGGAAAATGAACAAAAGGAAAGAAGGCAAAATAACGTGAAAAAATTCCCGAGCAAAGTGGCAACAATAGCAGAACATTCAGAGGATAGAGGAAGAAGATAGGGGAAGAGAGAGAGGCAAAGGACTACRTTGAAAAATGGAAAAAAGAATAAATGGTATGTTTTAAAATAAGGTGGTGTGCATCACGCAAATGAAATAAGGCAAAACCGAGGGAAATACACGAGTCAATGACCGTATTTTTGACTTTTCACTTGGGAACCGACGCAACTACAAGATACCATTTTTAGAAAAATTAGCTTACAAAGGTACTATTTGACAAAATTTTCTAAGAAATGTACTATTTCACAAAAGGGGTCCTTAAGTAGGTATTTTCTAACAATTTTTCCTATCAAATTTGATCGAAGTGGTAATTTAAAAACAATGACCTAAATTAGTTCAATTTGCATTCCCGAACTTTTGTCATTAATAAGGGATTTTCCCTCAGGTTCCCTGGAAGTTTTTCCGAAATTCCTCAGGTACCCCTATGTTTTATTTTATTTTTTTTGCCGGAGGTGCCCCTGAAGTTAGAAACTATTCTCAGTATGCCCTTACTAGCGAAAAAAGTTTTAAATTTGTTAGTCTTTTAACTTCCAGTTGACTTTGACATTTAATTACTTCCTCTATATATGTCATAGCCTTATTGCGTTGTCAAAACCCTAATTTATCTTTTGAAGGTTTCCCAACGGTACTCAAGAGGGGGCTGAATTGAGTGCCTATTAAAATTTTACGATTTGAATTGTCCTAGTGAGTAGACTAGTAGGACTGGTCTCGCAGCGGAATAATAGTAGAACAATATGCAAACAGTATAAAGCAATAAAACAAAGGCACACCAAATTTAACGAGGTTTACCCAACTATGGGCTACGTCCTCCTACCCTAATTACTTTTATTAATTCTACTCCAAATAAAYAAAGCAACTCTCACTCTCAATGTATGTGAACTCACACACACAATGACACCCCACACTCAACCCTAGTGTGCTAACTTCGCACTTAAACTCACAAGCACTCGCAACWGAACTCACAATTGCTATCTAATCACCAACCCCTTCKTTGGTGATTCAACACAATGCAATCTCTCTGAATTACTCACTTGATGAGTTTACAAGAGTATAATAATCGCTCAATATGTGTTCACTCATGTGAATGAATTATGCTTGCTCGATCTTAGACTAACGCTTTTTCCTTCTCTCAAAGATAACTCTTTTATGAACGTGGAGAGAAATACACGACATGAGAAAGCATGCATTGAATATTTGTAGCCAAAGGCTTAGTAATTAATTTATGTCGAAAACCCTAAAATATGTAAAATACTCATACGAATATTCTTACATATTTTAGGAAAGTCACACAAGATATTATTTCATACTTGACAAAATAATATCTCGTGTTGCCTTGATTTCAACACAAGTAGTTACCAAATATTCTGAACATAAATTCTCACCAGATCTCTTGAAGTTTCCAAAACTACGTTTTAAGAAAACTTTCCAAAAATCTTTATTTTTCTTACTCGACAAGATGATCCATATTGTGAAAATAGTAGAACTATTTTCCCAACTAGTAGTGTCAAAGCCAACTGACCGACTGGTCTWGTTATCTTCAATCCTACTAAGGAAATAGCCCTTTGTCATCAATCGATAATACAAGCATTCATCAAACATACTCATGCACTTATACAACAAGAAGACTTATTCTAACCCTAGAACTAATCTTCATTGTTCTTCAACTTCTCGAAGCTTCCGTTGATCTTCATTATGAACTTGATCTTCTCAAGTCTTCCTCGAAGGACTATCTTGCTTCAAGAGTTGGAATTACTGTATGCCAGCACATATAACACTTTGCACAATATAACTTATTTGCATACTGTCAATATTTTTCGAGTAACCAACAACAGTTTCTCAGCTGTTTAGACAAGCTGTATCCATCATATCAATGTACCTTTTCTTTCAACTATTTGTCATCACTCAAAACATTAGGGAACTCAACAAATTCCYCCTTTTTGATGATGACAAACTCTATGAGAAGTTCCTGCAAATAACAAGTTATATGCAACAACTCTACCACAACTTTAAGTGAAACAGCCAACTAACTTGGCTATTTCCTATGAAAGCATAAAACAAACCTATCTAGAATCATATTCTGTGAGAGAATCATCTAGATTTTTATTAACTCACTACATTAATTGAAATTGACTCAATCTAAGCTAGACTAAGACTTCCAGAAATTCTAATTATTTTCCCCTTTTTGGCATCATTAAAAAGCATTCACAAAATACTAAGAACATGCACAAATTATCGTTTTCATCCCAGGGGTAGCATCAACTACCAATTTATACCAAATTCTGCACAAGCCTTTTAGTTTCACAGATCACAATCCCAAAACAAACAAACAAACAGGTAGAAWAATAGTTTAGTAGAGTCAAACAAGAACCAAATTACACGAACAAAGTTTTGTAAAATGGCATAAGAAAAATAGATAACCAAAAGCAATTCAAAGATAGGGGWGGGGGAATAGAAGGCTAGAACAGATCATCATTCATCATTCGCTTTTTCCTCCATCTCGTCCTCTATAACATCAGTGTCAGAATCTTTGTCATCCTCATCAGCTTCAGGCTCATCATCATCTTCATCCTAACTCCCTTCTGTAGAAGAATTGGCGGATTCCTCGAGGTTAGCTCCTTTATCATCCTCATCCTGCTTCTCAACTGATCCCTTAACATCAGAACCCTGACTAGTAGCAACAGCCTGTCCTGCAGTGCCCCTAGCCCTTATCTTAGCAATTTAAACTCTAGAAAACATCTCCCTAGTCTCATTCATCTTCTCTTCCAAACTCCCTTGTCTCTCAGTGAAAGAAGTGGTCAAACCATGCACAATCTTAAGCAGCTGCTCTAACGTCTTATTCTGTTTCTCAATCTTAGCAATCAATGGAGTGAGATCAATAGTGGTACTCGTCTCCTCTATTTTCCACTTCTTAGCAACAGGCTTCTTCTTAACTGGAGTCTCTTTAATATTGCATAATTTGTCACCAGTGATATCCAATCCCCTTTGGCGTAGAATTTCCACAGAATTTCTGTGCAGGAATGGTATCACCACTGAGAATCAATCCTTCTTTCATCAAGATCCCCGAAATGAGGGACCCATAAGCTAGTGAGTGAGAGAAAGCAGTCTTACAATTCATCATATGCTCAATCACTAGGGCAGGAAAATTAATTTTCACATTCTTCGTCATCAAATAGATTAGGACAATATCCATGCATGATCCTCACTGAACCTCTACCCTGTGACTTAGGAATCAATACTTTGTGGCAAATTAAATGCAAGACCCTCATAACTGGTTCCCTAAGACTAGTGGACTTAAACCCTTCCTTAGTCCAGATCACTCTACCAAACAGAAACTTCGTGATTTCATTATTACCTACACCAGCAATAGTAGGCCAACCGTCTAAACTGTATCCAAAAAAACCATCTCTAGGAACATTCATAAACTTAGCCAATGAAGCAACAGACACATGCACATCTTTACCATACACAGAACTGACCATACTCATATCAGGATATTGAAACAGATTRTTATAACACTCTTTCACAGGCTCAACTAACAAAGGTTTGCTTAACTATATATTGTTCTAAATCTAATAAATCTTATTATTTGCAAAAGATAGTCTAAGTATTCAGGATTTAAAATGTAAAAATACATAATTTGATCATACTCGCTAGTAATTTTTTATCGAAACTACTCATTCTGCTTCCTTTTTATTGCAACAAGTGAACTTTTGCAATATTTACATTTATTACTTTGACTAATATTTGTGA
>SNQN01003669.1:0-45951 GCA_008642245.1 Bassia scoparia | reverse complement strand
TATTGAACAGTTCAGACTTATGATCATCATGGTCATCTTAGGCACACAGCGAACCAATGCCTACTTGCATGAAGGTGTGTTAATTATTGGAATTTAAAATCATTCATAACCTGCCATCTTAGCTTTTCTTTCGAGGAACATTGTCGATTTGTGCTTGAACTCATGTTTTAGTAGTTTAAGGTATGTCATAAAATTAGTTCATATAAATTCAAAAATTAGTTCGTATAAATCGAAAAATTTCTTATAATTCGTTAAAGTAGTTCTTATAATTCAAAAAAGTAGTTATAATATTTAATAAAGTATTCATATATTACGTAAAACTAGTCTATTTCATAAAAGTAGTTCATATAATTCGTAAAAGTAGTTCTATATTTAGAAAAGTAGTTGTGATATTCATAAAATAGTTCATATATTTTATAAGTAGTTCATATATTTATAAAGTAGTTCATATATTTTATAAGAGTAGTTCATATGATTCGTAAAAGTACTCCTTTAATTCAGAAAAGTAACGGTATATTTCATAAATTTCATAAAAGTTTCATATAATTCGTAAAAGTACTTCTTATAATTCATAAAAGTAGTTCATATATTTTTTTGGTGCAAAAGTAGTTCATATATTCATAAAGTAGTTCATATAATTCGTAAAAGTACTTCTATAATTCAGAAAAGTAATTGTGATATTTCATAAAAAGTAGTTCATATATTTCAGAAAAGTATCATATATTCAGAAAAGTAGTTTATATTCAGAAAAGTGTTAATATATTTCGAAAAGTAGTTCATTTAATTATATATTTAAGAATAAGAATTCATTTTTTGAAAAGTAATTCATGTTCTGTTGAAAAAGTATGTTATTAGTATGAGGTAAAGTAGTTTCTCTCTAAAAATTTCTCTCTTCTCTCTCTAAAATTTCTCTCTTCTTCTCTCTCTAAATTTCTCTTTGCTTCTCTCTCTCTTCTTTCTCCCTTCTCTCTCTTCTTCTATCTGCTTCTTTCTTTTCTCCTCGTTTCTCGTTTTCCTTTCTACTTCTCTCTTGTTTTCTTATTGTTTTGTTTTTCACTTTTTTTTCTTGTGATTTGTAGGATCTGAGTTCAAGAGTTCATTTTTCTTCTTTGTTTTTTTTGTTCAAAAGTAATAAACAAGATGAAATATTTTGAATTTTTTAATTTTGAATTTCATTTGTTTTGTTTTGAAATTTTAAACTTATAGATCTGAAGAAAGATTCAGAATCTTTACATGCAAAAAAAATTTCTGACTGGAATCACTATTCGTGCAAGGAGATTCAGAGTGAAATGCTTGCTGTGAAGATTTTAAGATATTGTCATAAAAGTAGTTGCATATAATTCAGAACACGTAGTTCATATTATCATAAAGTAGTTCGTATAATCGTAAAAGTAGTTCTTATAATTCAAAAAAGTAATTATAATATTCATTAATTAGTTCATATATTACATAAAATAGATATTCATAATATTTCATAAAAATATTCATATAATTCGTAAAAGTAGTTCTTTATATTTTCGAAAAATAATGTATATTCATAAAAGTAGTTCATATAGTATTTTTATTAGTGCAGAAAGTATTCATATATTCATAAAGTTAGTCATAAATTGTAAAAGTGACTTCTTATAATCAAAAAAGTAATTGTATATTATAAAATAGTTCATATATTAGAAAAGTAGTTTATATATTTCATAAAATAGTTTCATTAATTCAAAAAAGTATTCTTATAATTCAAAAATAAATTGTATATTCATAAAAGAAGTCATATAATTTAAAAAAGTATTTAAATAATTCATAAAAGTAATCTTAACAGTTTTAGAAAAATTCATATATATAGTGCTAGTATTATATTGTTTGTGTGTTTACTCACTATTTTTTACAAATCATTTATTTGAAAAGTAAATACATGATATGTAAAAAATAATCACAATGTATACAAAAAGTAATCAGAATAATTGATTTTTTTTATTTCAAATTCGGTTCCTAGTTTAAGAAACGCCTTATTCTTCTTCATACGTTTTGGAGATCATCTCAGTCCGTTTAGCAAATTATTGTCTTCTTTTCAAAAAAAATCGTAACTTGAGTTGCAAATCGTTGCACTTAGTATACTTACAACTGTTTTGGAAAATTCCCATTGGTACTTGTTTGAAAATTTGTTGAATCTTCCTGTTCATTTGATTTTTTTTTTTGTTTTCATTTTTTGTGAAATTTTTCACCATAGATATTGCTGAAGAGAAGTTAGGACAGATTGAATATGTTGCAAAAAAATGAAGAAGGAGAGAGGGAGAAAATGCAAAGAAGAGAGAATTCAAACAGCAGATATGTTTTTTTGTGGATTAGTGTTAGGTTTCATGTGACATCTTTTGTGGCCTTATAGCTGTACTCTTTAGTTTATTAATGTTGTACGGACTTGTTACAACTAACGAGTCCGTTATTATTATTGTCAGCCACACAAAAGTTATAGGATTGACTGTTTGCACTAAAAACAAGTGATAAAAAAATTTGAGGTGAGTATGGACCTAAACTAATTAAAATTTTTTTTTTTAAAGATAGGCAATACTTCGATAAAGGGGAATAATGCTGGCCTGGTTTAATAATTGTATCCACCAAGAGAATGACACTGCGTTCTATAGAATCTAGATATTCGTGAAGGGCTGACAATGGATGAGGTTAAATACCATACGCCAAAATCGTGTTGGACGTCCAAAGCCCTTATTAATGTATTTACCACAAAAGAGATATGTAGAATATAAATTTGCAATTGCTGACATTCAGTTATATAAGGGGCATACTATGAATAGAGGCTATAGATACAATCAAGATTGGAAGAGTAATTCAATACAGTCCCAAAGATCTTTTAGATACGATCTTATTCCGTTTTGTATGAACTTAACTTAACTACTCAATAACTCAATCAAAGTAAAAGTTACCGCCTTAAAATGTCTGGGTGATTCTTAACTAACAGTTAAGTGACCGACCAAAGCATTAGCTCTAACAAAATAAAAAATATTAAAATCGACGAGAATAAGAGATATTTTAATTATTTAAAATTATAGAAGAATGATAATGAGTGAGCAAAGTACTGAGAATAAAAGTCATTTTTTGAGTCAAAAAAATACAGTATTAATATTATAGCGCTAGTAATAACAAAACAATAGAATCCAATAAAAACATATTAGTGTCGCTTACAAAATTAACAAATCTAGACACAAATTTTTCGCAGACAGTTATAATATTCATAGATACACGGTGAGCATTAAGAGTAATACTTATTTGTTATGAAAACGATGAATTGTAGTACTAGAGTTCGATGTATGTACCTCTTCTCGAGCATGATCGATAGATAATTATTTTTTTCCTTAAATATAAGATCATTAGAAGAGGATTAAATTTATGTAAAAGAAAAGAAGGTTGAGCATGAATGATATGAGGACTTCTGGATCAGAATATTAGAAGAGGTAAAAGTGTAAAAGAGAAAGAATGGTTGGACATGCATGCATTGACTGCTGGATGAGCCCACTGTATGAATTGAGATAGTGAGATGTGCAGCGTGCATGCTGTCTTACGGTCCTAGCTAGTGTCGTACACCCAAAGATTTAATTAGGAACCATCCTAAATGATTTAAGCTGAATTAGGGATTATTCCGTTAATAACTTTGTTTCATTTGATGCTTAATTAGGTAATTGGTTGGAAGTAACATACTTGATCTGAAATTATGGGAATTTTTTTAAAAAATAAAAATATATTGTCTTTCATGGATCAAATGATATGTGTGACTTCATAGTACTGTGTGTAGTGTTACTAGTGTTAATTGTGAGAAATAATAATTTATGTCCATGGAGAATGGTTAGTGAGCCTTATTGTTGAGGTAGATAAACCGGATAGATGTAGTCAGATCATGTTTTTAAAGTTATGGATATGCTAATATATAAAGATTTAGAGTCAGTTTTTTTTTAATTACGTGTGTAATGATTTACAAATACTCCCAAAAATGAGGATTCATTTCGTGTGTAAAGTTTTACAAATATATAAAGATTTAGAGTTAATTTTCTTTTCGAACTCCTAAATAAAAACTTCGTTCCAACAAAATATAGAGTAAAAGATAGTGAGGGATTCATTTCAATTTAAACTACATGCGCATTTCTTTCGTAGTGTTTTTAATAGGAATTGAACTTTGGGGTGATACAAACTCCTAATATATTAATTTCCTTTGCAAATTTCCCTACGGATTTCAAAAAATAAATAAAAATCCTCCCACCATTTAAAAATGATGATGAACTAATAATCTACTAGCTAGCTAGACCTTTATAATTTATAATAAGGTGAGAGATTCGAATATGCAAATTATTTACACAAGCCCTTGATCTTCCATTGATCCAAAATAACCTTTTATCAATAAATTACTATGTAGTAATTTTATGTATATCCGACAGAAACAAACTCCACCAAATATCAACCTCGAAAAGTTAATTGAGACTTCTATTGGATCATGCGTTGTTTAATTATGTGAAGAATTTTATCCCACACAAATGCAAATAATTTATTTAATAGATTCAAATAAATACTATGTACRCCGTATATAGTTTAATGATCAATTTTTAGTTGCTTTAGCCACATAATGTATTTTGTAACTCTTGAAAACCTCATCAATTGATTTATCTTTAGCGAAACAATGAATTTTAAAAAGGACATTTCTAAAAAACTTGACCGACTTGTTACTAACACTTTGGACCACGACCAAAATTGACGAATTACCAAAATGACCGACTTAAAAATGATCGAAACGTCGATATTGAGCGATGTAACGAATTGATTGAAAATTTGTTGGTTACTTTTTTGCAAAAATAAACATTTTGATTTTTTATGATATATATTCACAATCGTTTTCAAGGCTTTCAATACACCGATTCATTATAAAAATACCTAAATACTTAAATGATTGTAGCTAACGTCAAATAAATAGCTTCAAGACTCATCTAAAAAACTGTGATTAATGTTGTTCATGTTCAAACAAAATTTAAAAGGTGTTTTCTTGACATTTAAACCTCTTTATTAACAATGGCTAAATTATTATAAATTGTTAACATTGCCTTATTATTTATTCTAAAGAATAAAAAAATTGATGATTTGAACTCCTATAATGTGAGAATTTATTCCATCAACCACTCACCAAAATCACAACGCCCCACTATATTCATCACCCACTCATACCCCCAACAAATCTCTATCTCCCCTCATTTTTCCTCCACCAAAAAATGCAACCTCACCCAATACCCCACCACCAGATCCACCCACTCCCAAAAAACCCAACACACAAAACCACACCTCCCACCCACCCACCCAACACCCCACCACCGCCTCACACGCCCCAACTCACCTTCCAACCCAACACCCAGCGTAAAGGCCTCAGATTCGCGGGCAATTCATCGTAAAATCCTTCAGACCGGCGTGTCGCCCCAGGAACTCTCGATGCTCACGAACCATACCCACCCAAGCCATTCCCTCCACCATCGCATTCCTCCCCTCCAACTTCACACTCGCCCACCCGGCTCGGCACCCTCCCTCGGCTCGCACATAAGAAGTCCAAATCATCATCTTCGTCTTCGACACCGTCGACGCCAAGATCCACCCGTCCCTGCTGGCCACGACGATCCCCTCGGCACGTCAACAAGACGCTCATCCAGGGATCCAACGGCTGGAATTCGCCAGGTTCAAGTTCAGGAAGGGCTGCATCACCTTCTATGTCTTCGCGTCAGAAACATCAGATAACAATATACACTTAATAGGAGGTGGTTCGAGTTCGTGATGGCTTTGAGTGTCTTCTGCTACTCTGTTGTTGCGTTGAATGATTTCCTGATCATACGCCATGCTGCTTTGACCCAATCAGAGGTCACATTAGTTGTTCTTCTACTCTAATACTTCTGCTTCTCTCATTCTGTTGCTGCTCATTGATTTTCTTTTTCTTCTTCATTTTGAATGAATAATTTAGTACTTTTTTTTTTTATCTTGATATTTTTGGATATTTTTGGGTTTACTTTTGGATGGATGATAGTAATTTGTTTTTTTTTTTTATATAGGAATGTGTAATTCTTGTTTTATTATCTGATTAATTAAATAAGAGGTAGAAATCTTTAGTTTTCTTTTTCGTTCTGATTTTCTTCTCTGTTTTTTGCGATGGTTTGATTGTTGTTTTGATTAAGTGTTTTCAACATTAAAATTCCAAGAGAGGGGTAAGTCCAGCATTGCGTTCACCTGGAATTGCACGACAATGGAGGATAATCGGTTGTTAGAGTTTCACTAACGAGATTTCGGAGAATAGCTGTAAAAGGATACTAACATAATTTTTTCGCAGGATGTAGTAACATAATGTTGCTCACATAAAAACGTGTCCTTTGGTAGAGGATTGAGCTTATTTGTGCACTTGTGTGTTTCTCCTCGAATGAGTTAAGCAGGTTTTATCTAATAGTAAACTCAAATAAGGTTTCGATCTTAGCTACTTTGTAATAGGGTTATAGAGTGGAGTAACACACACCACTTGAACATATGCCTTAGTCGGCTAAATTTACTCAAAACTCGGGATGGCCCTCACAAACTGAAAACCACAATACCCACCTCTGAGTCCTCGACAGTCTATTGGCTCACCTCTATTTGTCAATTTTTTAACCGAATATTATCTACAGTAAACTCAAGCAAGGTTTTAATCAGACTGTGACTTATTTTTTACCTCACTACACTAATATACTTCTCCGTATCAAATAAAACGCAACGATTGACATTTTTTTTCTTCTATTTTATAATGTCAATCATTGCGTTATGTTTGATACGTAAAGGAGACAAGTACTCTATTAACTCCTCGCTTTCAAGGGAATGTTTAAAAAACAACTTGGGTAAAAGCTTTCCTTTAACGAGTCAAATAAGAATGAAAATTGACCATCTTAAGAAGATCCAATACTTGGCAAAGCCATTAAGCCAAGTCCATGTATATTGATTATCCTTATAAAAGTTATTAAGTTAAGACTTAAAGAGGTGTTTTGTCTGATAAATAAAAAAAAATGAAGCATTCACTTTGTTTTAATTTTTCATGCATGTGTAACTCTTTGTCTTGGACAATAGGAGCATTAAGATTTGCCACTGCCTGCTCACGTACCATCTAAGGATTGAAGCTTGATTGGTTTGTTTACAGTAGTTTATGTTTGATTTCGTTTCTGTTACGGAATTTGTTTTTCTGCTGTATTTTGGTTCGAAATTCATATAAAATACTGTATAAGTACAAGTTAGCTAGTAGTAAAATTAGTATACTCCCTTATAATAAGGCATACCAATAAACAATGCATTAATGCACAACACTTCAAATCAGCATATCACCTTCCCTCATCAACAATTGTTTGAACAAACATAAATATTTATACGCAGTACTTACAATAATACCTCTTTTATAAATAATCGTTGACCGATGAGTTATTATATATGGGTGAGTTGTGTGTCTTCAATAGTCACAACACTCTGTAGGCTGTAAAGAATAACGTGTTAGCTAGTGATTCTGTATTATGCCATGTTAATGATATGATGATCCTATATTCCTAATTTCCTATGATGTGTTCCTAATTGCGCGGGTAAAATCATAAAATTGGTGATGTTAGACTATGAAAGGCGAGCTCCAATTTTCAAGGTGTGATAAGAACTAGGAAGAGCAAGATTATCAAATGGTTGGGCCGAACTTGTATACAAAAAATTATGACTATGTCTAACCTTATTATAAATGTGAGTTTTATGAGCGAGTGCGAGTCTTTGTCGATACTTTTGATCTTGAGTTAGAAAGAACAAAATTTTAAGGTGTGTAAAACCTTACAATTTTGCGACTGTAAGAGTAAGAAAATGCAAGAAGCCATGTACTCGTGTGATAAATGGGGCTGTGAGAGGAAGAATTAATGGTAATTAATGTGACAAAATTAATGAGTACAAGATGTTAGAATTGGAATATAATGCAGTATATGAGTATAATGTTCAAATTTTTTAACTGTCACGTGTAAATGTAAATGCAAATTAAACATTCACAATCACATATATGCTCAAGTACTCAAATACTGTGGCAACAAAACTTGTTGCACGAATCAGTTTCTCTTCAAAGTTCAAATGCGGTTTTATTACATAATTGTTGATAAATTTTCCTTCGAAAAATGTACTTCGTAGGTATGTTAAATGTAAGGTCCTAACACTTGATCACGAGGTCTTTAAAATTTAAAGAGTAATATCATTTCGTATCATTGTGTTTTTGACAATTCCATTTTGTGTCATCGTTTATATTTTATTCCAAGAAATACCATTGAATTTATTTATTTTTCTTTTAATACCATTTAAGTGTGATGTTTTTGAAAAAATGAAGTATTTTGGAGTTACCTACACTTTATTCTTCATTATTTATCGATTAGAAGCCTCTCAAACAAGTACCTATTGGTGAATTCTTTGAATTGCAACTCCAAAATACTCTATATTTGTTGAATACACTTTAATGGTATCAAATGGAAATATCATAAACTAAGTGTTATTTCTTGGAATAAAAATAAAACGATGGTATGAAATGGAATAGTAAAAAACTTAATGGTACGAGATGGAATTTCCCAAAATTAAAATTATAATTGTATTTGGGAGGAAAAAATTACTCGGTATATTAACATAATATGTTGATTAAGATTAAGACTAATCTCAAACAAGATTTCATACAGTACACTAATTTAGAGGCTTAACTGTACCAATTGATTGTTGATGTAGTGATAATTAAGACTACATTTGGTAGGAAAAACCCGAGTTCGATTCCCCCGTAACAATACTTAAGAGGGGACTCGAAATTAACCACCCAAAATGGATCATCAAATCAGAATTGACAAAAAAGGTGAACCCGATGATACACTAAAAATAATATCAGAGACTTAACTGCAGTATTTTAGAGTCTCCGACAAATATCACTGTGTTCTTGTGAGTAGTTTGTGTTGAGATCTGAGTCTCTTCTTTCAAATTNTCACCCCCAACAAATCTCTTAATCTCCCCCCTCACTTTTTCCTCCCACAAAAAAATGCAACCATCACCCAAACTCCCCACCACCAAGACCACCCACTCCCACAAAAAACCCAAACACAAACACCCCACATCCTCCCCCACCCCACAACCCACCACCACCGCCGCCTCAACCACCGCCCCAAACATCACCTTCCAACCCAACACCGCCGTAAAAGGCCTCAAATTCGGCGGGCAATTCATCGTAAAATCCTTCACCGTCCGGCGGTGRCGCCCCCAGGAACTCTCGATGCTCCTGAACCTGACCCCACCCAGAGCCTTCCCCTCCACCATCGCATTCCTCCCCTCCAACTTCACCATCCTSGCCCACCACGCCTGGCACACCCTCACCCTCGGCCTCGGCACCAAGAAGTCCAAAGTCATCATCTTCGTCTTCGACACCGTCGACGCCAAGACATCCCACCCCGATCTCGCCTGGCCCCACGAGATCCCCCTCGGCGACGTCAACAAGCGCCTCATCAGGGGATCCAACGGCTGGGATTTCGCCAGGTTCAAGTTCAGGAAGGGCTGCATCACCTTCTATGTCTTCGCCGTCAGAAAACATCAGAGTAACAATAACGACTATAATAGGAGAGGTGGGTTCGAGTGCGGTGATGACTTGAGGTGTATTCTGCACTCTGTTGTTGCGTTGAATGATTTCCTTGATCATACGGCCATGCTTGCTTTGCCCAATCAGAGGTCCATTAGTTGTTCTTCTACTCATAATACTTCTGCTTCTTCTCATTCTGTTGCTGCTCATTGATTTTTCTTTTTCTTTTTCTTTTTTGAAGATATAATTTAGTGGGAGTACTTTTTTTTTTTTCTTAATTGATATTTTGGGATATTTTTGGGTGTTACTATTTGGATGGATGTATATGTAATTTTGTTTTTTTATTTTTAATATAGGAATGTGTAATTTTGTTTTATTACTGATTAATAAATAAGAGGAGAAATTTTAGTTTGTTTTTTTTTCGTTGCTGATTTTCTTTCTGTTTTTTGCGATGTTGAATTGTTCGTGTTTTGATTAAAGTGTTTTARTCAACATTAAAATTCCAAGAAGACGGGGTAGTCCAGCATTTGCGTTCACCTGTGAATTGCATTGACAATGAAAGATAACTCAATTGGTTAGAGTTTCACTAACGAGATTTCGGGAGAAATAGCTGTAAAATGGAGTACTAACATATTTGGTAGAGGGTTGAGCTTATTTGTGACTTTGTGTGTTTCTCCCTCGAATGAGTTAAGCAGGTTTTGATCTAATAGTAAACTCAAATAAGGTTTCGATCTAGCTACTTTGTAATAGAGGTTATAGAGGTGAGTAAAACAACACCGACTTGAACATATGGCCTTAGTCGGCTAAAAATTTGACTCAAAACTCGGGATGGCCTCACAAACCTGAAAAACAAAATACCCATCATGAGTCCTCGACAGTCTATTTGCTCACCTCTAATTGGTCAATTTTTAACCGAGATATTGATCTAAAGTAAACTCAAGCTAGGTTTTGATCAGACTTGTGACTTATTTGTGWGTTACCTCACTACACTAGATACTACTTCCTCCGTATCAAAATAAACGCAACGATTTGACATTTTTTTTCTCTATTTTATGTCAAATCATTGCGTTTATTTTGATACGTAAGAAGTACTCTTTAATCTCCTCGTTTCAAGGGAATGTTTGAAAAAACAAAACTTGGTAAAAGCTTTCTTTAAAAAGTCAAATCAAGAATGAAAAATTGACATCTTAAGAATAAGGAGTCCAGATACTTGTGCAAAGCCATTTAGCCAAGTCCATGTATTATTGAGATTATTTATAAAAATGTTATTAAATTAAGACTTAAGAGAGGTGTTTTTGTCTGATAATAAAAAAAAAAATGAAGCATGTCACATTTGTTTAATTTTTCATGATGTGTGACATTTGTCTTGGACAATGTAGGAGATTAAGATTTGTTTCATGCTGTCACTACATCTAAGGAATTGAAGTTGATTGTTTGTTACAGTAGTTTAGTTTGATATTCGTTTCTTGTTAGGAAATTTGTGTTTTCTGCTTGTATTGGTCGAAATAATCATAAAATATAGTATAAGTTACAAGTAGTTAGTAGTAAATTAGTAATACTCATCCCTAGTAATAATCAGGCATACAAATTAAGCAAGCATAAATGCACAAACTTCAAATCAGCATATCACGCTTCCTCAATCAACATTGTTTGCAACAATAAGATATATTTAATACGGAGTACTTAAATAATACTCCTTTGTTATAAATAATCGTTGACGGATGAAGTATAATTATCATATGGGGTGAGTTGTGTGATCTGTCATAGTACAACACTCTGTAAGGCTGTAAAAAAGTAAGCGTGTTAAGCTAGTGATTCTGTATTACTGGCCATGTTAATGAATGATGATCTATATTTAATTTCCTATGATTGTTTCCTAATTGCGCGGTAAAATCATAAATTGGGTGATGTTAGACTATGAAAGGCGAGCTCCAATTTTCAAGGTGTGATAAGAATAGGAAGAGCAAAGATTATCAAATGGTTGGTGCCGAATGTATCAAAATTATGATATGTCTAACCTTATTATAAATGTGAGTTTTATGAGCGAGTGGAGTCTTTGTCGATACTTTTGATCTTGAGTGATAAGAAAAAATTTTAAGGTGTGTAACCTTACATTTTGCGACTGTAAGAGTAAGAAAATGCAAGAAGCATGCTACTCGTGTGTAAAGGGGCTGTGCAGAGGAGAGAATTCATGGTAATTAATGTGAAAATTAATGAGTACAAATGTTAGAATTGGAATTAATGCATATATGGAGTATAAGTTTCATAAGTTTTTAACTGTCACGTTAAAGTAATGCAAATTAAACATCACAATCACATATTGCTCAAAGTACTAAATACTGTGCAACCAAAACTTGTTGCGTACGAATCATTTCTCTTCAAAGTCAATATGCGAGATATATTACTTAGATGCTATGAAATTTTCTTCGAACAAATTATTGTTAGGTATGTTAAATGTAATCTAAAACTTGAGCAGAGGTCTTACAATATTTAAAGAGTAATATCATTTCGTATATCTTTTTTGACAATATTCCATTTTGTGTCAATGTTTATATTTCTTTCCAAGAAATTCCATTTGCGAATTTTTATTTTTTTTAAACAATTTAAGTGTGATTTTTTGAAAAAATGAGTCATTTTCTGGAGTACCTACATTTATTCTTCATTATAGTCCTAAAGAGGAAGCCTCGCAAAACAAGTACCTATGTGAATTCTTTGAATTTGCAACCCAACAATACCTCTTATTGTGTGATACACTTTATAATGGTGTCAAATAGAAATGCATAAACTAAGTGTTATTTCCTGGTGAAATAAAAATGAAACGATGGTATGAATGGACATAGTAAAAAACTTACAGCGTAAGATGGAATTTCCCAAATTAAATTATAATCTGATTTGGAGGAAAAATTACTCGGATATATTAACATATGATCGTGATTAAGATAAGACAATCTCAAAACGAAGATTTCATACAGTTACACTAATTTTTAAGCTTAACTGTACAATTGATTGTGTGTAGTGATATAAGCACTAATTTGCGTAGGAAAAACCACGAAGTTCGATTTCCCCTTAAAGAACTTACTTACAGAGGGGACTCGAATTAACCACCAAAAGGATCATCACATCAGACATGTCATAAATATGAGAGGGCTTCTGACCCTCGGCGAACACTGAAAACATAATATCAGAGAACCTTAACTGCAGTATTTTAGAGTCTCCGACAAATATCACTGTGTTCTTGTGAGTAGTTTGTGTTGAGATCTGAGTCTCTTCTTTCAAATTCCAAAGCTTTACACAACAATAACACATGACTTGTTAACTGAACCAAGCTTACTCTGCATTTAACTTGCAACAGACCAACTCAGAACTCCTTATTTTAGGATTTTTCCTTGTTTTTATTTTTCCCCCCATTTTAGGATGAATTATTATTTATTACTCCGTATTAGTAGTATCATTAAAATAAATTTAAAATACCATGCGACAAAATACCACTAATACAAAATGTATTTGCATGATTGTATGATTTGTATCTTTGAAATTTGTCCATATCTCCTCGACTTGTTTCGTTCTCGGGTAATAAGAAATCATTCAACGTTTTTCGCCTATTTTTGGAAGGATTAGGGATTGTCCTTTTTAGCAAAAGGATACATTTAATGTCTAATTCGTACATGTACAAGATTCATTATTTGCATTTTGAAACTATATTTTATGTCACTACACAATAGAATTATTCGGTTTACCTAATACTTGTTGTATTAGGTGAATGGTCAACCTACCTAATTCAATTTTTAGCATGTACAATACATCATTAGTTATCATTTTGTTTTGAGTAAAATACAATACGTATTGTAATAATAGAGGTGAACAAAATCAGGATCATATCGGATTTTTGCGCATATTATATAGTACTTTGTATATGTCAATATAGACTTTCATTTTTTATGTTAGTTTTATATTAAGTTTTTTTGCTATCCAATTTAGTTTTATTTAATACCTTTTTTTGAATAAGCATGCAATGAATTACGGAGTAAAACAATTACAATACCTCAAATTTTCAACAAAATAAATTTATCGGACTATCCACACGTGATAATATGGCCAGCTTTTATTCTTTAGGATTATATAGTTTAGCTACATAGGAACTTATGATGATTTAATTTAGACTCTTTAGGATAATATATTTACCCCCCKAAAAAAACTTATGATGATTGAGATTGGAATTTTCATAGCGGATCCCAAGACTAGTAATCTATAAACCCTACAACACAAAATGGGGCATTCTAGCTCCCTGTGGCATGGCATGTTTTGTTTACCATTCAATGTCAAGCTGTRAAAAGTAAACAACATTGGTGCAAAAGGGAGCACAAAAACAATGGGAATAATAATGAGAGATAAAAAAAAAAAAAGTGAATGAATGATGAATGATGGCATAGAATGCATATGACAGATGGTGAGATGGGTGTGATGATGATTGATGAATGGAGGATAGTAATACCCATCAAGGTGAAGGGTAGTGGCAAACTTTGTCCAGAGCAATTCCTTTTTAGGACGAGGAGTTTCCACAGTCTTCGATAATCCAATTGTTCATCCTATTACATTGGATCGATCCCCAAARATTAATTGAGGACAAGGAGTTTAAGATCATGAACCACTCGAGCCAAATTAGAGATTTTCGACAAAATTTAAGATATTGTGTATGTTGCTGCAAGAATGATGATGGGTCCATCCAATGTTACACCTTTATTAGATGATTGCTCTATGGTCTGGAAAATTAAAAAAGTGAATAAACAAATTGATTTAATTTAAATTATCCAATCGCTTTTAATTTCTTATGATAATCTTCTTCAATTCATTCTTCAACTTTTGTGGCTGTCACTCTCAAGTAAGCTTTAATCAATGCTCTGTTATCAGGAAGCCCCACACTAATAGCGGTTGCACATGAAAGACTGTACCAGCTTGTTCAGAAAAGCAGGTATATTCAAAAGCTATTTTCCAGCCATTAATGGAGGAAAATACAGTCAATGGAATTTTCCGAATACTAAATATAAATATACACAGGTTTTATTCAACCAAGCCGTCTTAGCTCAGGTGATAGAGGCGTTGTTCTTTTAACCACTGGTCCGGTGGGTTCGACCCCACAGACGGCGATTTTCTTGAAATATTTCTGTTGAATATTCAATACTCCGTTATTTATTGGGCCATAATTTGTTAGACATTTACATTTTTTCACCCATGTTTCAAAGCCAATTGTTTTGGAGGTTTGTATCAATCTCTTATTCAAGCCATGATTGTGTGAAAGTGAGGTAGAAAAAAGGTGAATAAAAGAAGGCAACGGCCCCGTGGGCTCGAACCCACGACCACAATGTAAGAGCCGTTGCGCTTACTCCACTGAGCTAGACGGGCTTGCTTGTGAATTTACATGCTGATAGGCGTACTTCTTAAGTAAAACGACTATAGTTAATCCAATTAATCTAATCACTCCCTTCCGTTTTTATTTAAGTTGTGTTCCAGTTCTATTTTTGGACTGTTTTTAATGTTGTTCGCAAACCAATTCTAAAAATAATTTTTTCACATTTTACCAATTACTTTTATTATCTAACCAATTTATATTAATGACCCCTTTCTAAAGTCAATTTTTCATTAAACTTTCCCAGTCTTTCACCCAAATTACTAATTTCCAAAATTTCATTCACACCATTTACTCTTTTAACCTCAACTCTTATTCACTTTTAACCCAAAGCTTTCAACTATATTCTTAATCAATCAGAATCAACTCTTAAATAACGTTCCGAATGGATCAATGAAACATAAAACAAAAAAAAACGGAGGCGAGTATACTCAAAAAAAATGAAAATAAATCTGATACTCGACCTTTGTATAATTTTGTAATTCTATATTGCAACGTGACATTAAACAGTCTAGATCACAAACTATAATACTTTATAGAATTCACTAATGAGAGTAGATCAGTTATTTCGAGATTAGTATTTTTACGTGTTTATTCAGGTTGTTTCTGGGTCAATTATAGTTTACACTAAAAGGCTTTTAGAATGTAATATAAAGTATTGATACCAAATATTTAACGATAGATGAATTTTTCGTACATGCTAACAATTCTATTTCATAATATTTTATTGAAGCAACATAGTAGGTATTATAAATAGGGCCGATAACTCATCTTACACCTCGATGCTGTCAATTTGTCATCACTTCGAGATAAATCGCAGTTGGTGACCGAATCCACAAGCCAAGTTGAACAACCAAATTATCACTCCGACTCGCTGGAAATAAACAAATGAATTGGAAATAAGATGGTTGATGAGTGGATGCACCTAGTGAACGAAGCGACAATATCTATTATTTATATCTGAATCATTGTCTTAAATCATAATCCAGAAAGTTAAATTTACATAGCATGTCCAATAATCATAAATTGAAATGACAATTTTAATGTCAAAGAATTTATTACTTCTGTAGCTAGTAATTTACTAGATTTAGACTGAATAGCTTCCTCTTTTAAACTCCAACTCTAAATATAAAAATTACACCTTGTAAATTTGTAATTCCAACACTGTAGATTTACAACGTGTTTAGTTTAATATTAGTAAAGAAAGAGAAGAGAAAAGAAAAAAAGAAAAAGGAGGGAAAAAGAAAATAAAGAGAAATAAATTTAATTTCACATGTTTGGTTCCATGGAAAAGCAGAATGAATCCAACTATATTTTCCCATATTTGGTATTAAAATTAATAAAAGAATCCGAAATTAAACAATAAAAATTAAGTTTTATTTTCATTTTCCTCTCAAATTTTCCAATTTTGAGGAAGAAAGGTAAAAACTTTCCTGCAATTCCTTGATTCTTTTCTTTCACGTCTAGGTTTGTATGCATCAGATGCCAATAATTTATTGTTATCAAGCATGTATAGTTACCCTTACATCAATTATAGTGACCCATTCCACTACATACAATATAGTGAAAATAATAAGAGTCACTATATTGATTAAAAAGGTACTTATATTAATCCAAAACGGTGCCTATATCTGATGGCACATATAAATTTATATATACATCATGTATCTAGTACTTGTCTTTTTTAACTAAATTAAAAAAAATGTTATATTTCTTTCCATTTCGTTCATTCTCCACCCCATTTCCTTACTAGAAACAGATCTCTAAAGTTGCGAAGAGTCAAAATTGAAAAAGAGTGTAAATAAGGAAAGAAGACAAACGAAGGCAAGTAGCAACGATGCATGAGTTACTATAGACCGGCGGTACTTTGGTGGCAGCTCTACTTCTCTTCCAGCGCCATTCTCACTTTCCATTCTTTTCCGACGTGTATGAATACAGTCGCTTCAACAATGCGTATGTTCATCGCTACGCGTACTCTGTTCAGTTCTCGATTTCGTTGATTTTGATTAAAATTTACTTCTTCGGTTTTCGATTTGTTATATTTTCATCTATGTTGTGTCTGGTTTCGCATCGATGTTGAAGGAGTGTTCAAGCGATTTAGCAGCGATTCCTCCAATCCATTAAGCGGATAATGCATTGATTACTATTTCTAAAAACTTATATAATTTTCAACTCTTTGGTTTTGATTATGTGATTTTATATTTTGGATCTTTTGATTCACGACGTTGAATCTTGATCGAAGCTAGGGTTTGTGTGTCCGCAAAATATAATTGTTGTAATTTCGCTGTTAGTGTACATTTTGATTGTAAGTAGGAAGGATGTGTTCTCATTATCCATTAGTTAGATTTGACATTCGTTGAAATTAAGTGGTGGAGCATGAAGCGTTTCTTCGCTGTAATGCAGCTTTTATGTTTGCGATGACCTGATTAACGATAATTACTAGGGAAATTAAAAATCTTTTGAAAGTGCTAGTGCATCATACTTCAAATGTCGTTGTGACAAATAAGTGGATGGATTGTTGGAAGAAATGGAGGCAAGCTACAGAAACTCATAATATTATGGAAGTAGTCATTGTTTCCGATTCATATATTTGTTAGACAATGGATGTGAGAGAGGATTGATCACAGTCAGTTGGTCAAGAATTACAATCTGGTCATTGGTTCAACCTTGACAGCTCTGACTATGCAAATAACACGATTAGTTTGTGACTTATGCTTAATCACTTTAAACTCGATTGATATGTTAACATAAGCAGTACACTACCACAATACATGATTACCTTCATAATATCTCACATCAATACGGCAACTTCATGATGTTTGTCCATGCCGTCCGCTATCGCAATCATGAGCTCTTCTGTCAATCTTTAGACATCTAAACCTACTCATTAGTTATATGACTGAGTTGCACCTCCAAACTTTTTTTTTTTTTTTTTTTGGTACTACACAGATTCAAATACTTTGTATAGTGTAGAAGATGGCTATTCATATATTTCATGATTTCTGCTTATTATAAGAGATTATATCTTGGGACCTATAAACAGACTGTTGCATATACCATCTCTGCTGGAACATCTTTGTCTCCACATGTTCTTATCTGCCACGAGCGGTCTATATTAAAATCTCTGTTGAAAGCACAAAGTGCATTGACTTCACTTCATGGCAGCTTATTGCACAATGGATGTTTTTTGAGATCAACTGCTGGATTCTCAACTCTACCCAATGTTAGTGCGTTGTTTGTAGACACTTAGGCTGACATGTTGGCTTAAATATATCGACTTGACATGAAACATTTTTGTTACGAAGTGCCATGACTGATATAGTGTAGCAGTAGTAGTAGTATAATGATGATTTAGGGCTGATTTTGTGGGTTAAAGGATGAATAATAACAACTAATGATGAAATATTATGAATGATAATATGAAATTACACACACTAAGATAGTTATCAAGCTTTCGAAAGGCTAGATTCTCTCCCAAATTAGTAACTTTAGGTTACCACTCTCCTAAGTGACTTGAAGTCACYACTCTCCTAGAGTTTTCATTCAAAACATTCATCACTAAAAGCACTTACTACCTAACCGTATTTATAAATAAAACTAACTCTAGAAACTTCTACCAATTTCTAGTATCTAAAGTATTACAAAACACCTAAACTGTCCTTCTAGTAATATTTGATTCATTACAATTTTCATCAGGTTCAATGCCCCTCTATCTTTGATCCTGCAACGAAGTATATTTCTTTGATCATCCCCGCATTCAACGAGGAGCACAGACTTCCAAATGCACTTGTTGAAACTATCAAGTAAGTGTATAAAAAATACATCAAATTTGGGTTATTCAACATTTTTTCTGTCTATCTTTTGTCTTTTTTAGTGAGTGTCCTTGTTGACTACATGTCTACATGTACACTCTCATATCTCTTATAGTCGTTTCCCTGTGTTTGTTGTTTTAGAAAATTTGGTTGTCCCCAAACAACCAGAGATGGCTTTGTGTGTTTTCTGGTGCAGTAAATTATGGATGATCTGCAACAGCACTARAACCTTCCAAAAATAGGATATTAACATGCTGTCTCTAACAATGTTAGTGGTGGTATATGAWATGTCCACAWTYRCCAGTAACAAAGTGGAATAAATAATGTTTATTTATTTATTATTAAGCTTCTGTGCTAATAAATCCCGWCTATCTGTGTTTCTTATTTAACATTGACAATTGGATGTTCATGCTATTTAAAATGCAGATGTAGCAAAAAGCTTGTAATATTTTATTTGCATAGGGGGTCAAATTTTATGACAAAGGGAGAGGATTTCACTTATTGATCATGTGCTCTTTTGAACATTACTTGCAATCTTTAGGCTTGCCTTTTTTATGATGTCGATTCTTGTATGGGTCAAGGGAATTTATGCCTTAATATTGTGAGTGATCCTGAATTGCTAYTCTCATCTATTTCATCTGAAAGCATGACCATAAGTCAACATATTTTTGCCAACTGTTTTACAGTTGTTTGACTTGTTTCATCTTCTGATGACCCCGTTCTGTGTATTCTTAGATTGTCGTATAGTGAGCTTGCATCAACAAAGTGAACTTATTTTAGTGTATTCATCTCTTGGTTATTTTCAGTTATTTGCAACAGCGTGGAGAGAAGGATAAATCATTTACTTACGAGGTATAACCATAGCTGCATTGTCTTTCTAATATGTAGTCCACAGTACATTGTAATTCATGTTTCGGCTTGTTATGCTGTGGGAAGGTGTTACATTACATGTTGATGTCATCAGAAATTATTGATTTGCATGCAAGTAAAACCTTTTGGTGCAGCAATTAACAATCTTAAACTYTTATTGTCTTTTTAGGTGGTGATTGTGGATGATGGCAGTGTCGATGGGACGAAAAGAGTAGCTTTTGACTTTGTGAAGAAGTACCAGGTTGAAAATGTTAGGGTTCTTCTTCTTGGAAGAAACTATGGAAAGGGAGAAGCTATTAGAAAAGTGAGTTCACTCAGGCTCATCAGCAACTTTACTAGGAAGTATTACGAAATGCTTCTGAAGAAAGTTTGCTGCATGCARCTTGATAATAACTGATTGAAGGTCTTTGCTTATGTGAAAGCATTGTGAAACAGGGGATTCTTCATGCACGTGGTGAATTGCTTCTCATGCTGGATGCAGATGGAGCAACCAAGGTCGATGACTTGGAGAAACTTGAAACTCAGGTTGGTGTCTGCTATCTCATTCCTATATTTTATCTTGTTATGCAGAGAATTTCAAGAATAAAATTGGGAATGTGGAGTATCTGTTTCATCCTTGTTCATACATTTTCTGATGTATTTCCATTAGATTCGCGCAGTTGCTGAAAAGGAGCTGAATTGGTTGCTACTGCTGGCAATTCAAGTTTAAAAATACATGATATTCCTGTCGTTGCTTTTGGTTCTCGTGCTCATTTAGAGGAGAAGGCCCTGCCACGGTTTGCTTTCTATGCTTACCCTTTTACTTGTTCTCCTTCCAGAATCAATATGCTAACCTTTTTCCCCCTTGCTACTTCCAGAGAAAATGGTATCGTAACTTTCTGATGAAAGGTTTCATCTTGTTCTCCATGGCTGCTGGTCCTGGAATTCGTGATACACAGGTAAAAATCATCTTTGGGCAGGGCCTGATAAAGTGATTCTCATTGTCAAGATTATTTCTTTTTGTCTTTGTTCTATTTGTTTGTGCTGAACACGTGTCTATCTTAACATGGGGTTTGCACATCTGCAGTGTGGTTTCCAAATGTTCACCAGGGCTGCTGCACAAAGGCTTTTTAGGAATGTCCGCCTAAAAAGGTAAGCATAAGCCTTTATTTGGTGTATGTTCTTGAAGTAATGGTAGAACACGTGAATGAACTTTTGTGAGTTTGGTAGAGATTGTCATGTGATTAGGCGGGGCTAGAACTTACAAAAGCATGGGTTGAAGAGTACAAATTTTCTTGTTTGTGTGTGTTTTGGAGAAGTAATTAAGGAAATGACCTTGGTGATGACTTTGTGATGGAAAGTGTTGTCTTTGTTTCTTCCTTCAAATTCCTTCTTCATATACATATAAGTTGTGGATTGAAATCTTTTAAATATTGTATTTATTTTCAATTTCAAAATGAGTGTTGGTTGGTTGTGGGAATTCCTTATGTGTATACTTGTCTGTCATGACATGAAAATACTGTATTCAGCATTTGTATTGATTCACTTGATGTCATGCATAATGCAAAGTCACCTTGCCGTATGTTATTGAGATTTTGCTTTTCTAAGTTGCAGCTTTTGAGTGGACTTCAGGGTAGTGATGGAAGATGATGTTAGATTGCTTATTAGCATACCTATTGGTATTATGTTTCAGTTTACATATTAAATAGATGAGATATCATGAGAAAGTAGGCGATTAGAGGAAGTGTAAGAGTCAAATCTCACCTTTTTTTTTTAGTATGTATCCAGTGCAAGAGCTAGGAGGTTTAACACTTTGTTTCCTGTTTTGCAGTGTGTTTCGACGTTGAGCTCGTTTACTTATGCAAGTGGTTTGGTATACCAATGGTGAGTATCGGTGACCTGGTCTGAAATTCCAGGATCGAAAGTGAATCTGTTGAGCATACCCAACATGCTTTGGGAGCTTCGCTCATGTCCGTTGGTTACAGGACGGGTATGTGGAGAATTTCCACTTGAGTTAATTTGTGTAACTACTTGTATGAAACCTTAGAGTATACAGCAAGATAATCTAGGCTCTTTGATTTGTTGAGCATGGTTAGCTTACAATGTTCATCTTGATCAACCAGCTTTACCTACTGATAGCAAAGGGTTATTCAAGCGGAGGTAGAAATTTTTGTTGCAATTCTTGTATCATAAAACTCATAATCATTTTGTACGAATATATACCTAACGATGAAAATCTAACTTGTGCTAAAAGGTAGTTTTTTTTTTTTTTTTTTTTTCTACTTGTATCTTTTTTTTTTTGAGTTAAATTATTAGTTACCTTAACATTGATCCATGTTCTAGGTTTCTGAATCTGAATTTCATGTAACTTTTGCACAATTTCTATTAAGAATACTTGGCCAAATTCGTTTGAATAATACTTTTGTACAATCTTTTGTTTTACTGATGTAATCTTACAGTTGTGAAAATGAAATTAAACCAATCAGAGGCACATTAGTGGTAAAGAATTGTTAAGTACTGAGTAAGGTTTATGCATGTAAATGTGAATTATGAGTCTTAACTATTCTCTAATATTTTATGCAATTTTGGTGGTGATAATTGCATGTGAAGGTTTATCCCACTAAAAAAGTGAAAGAACACGAGTAATACAAGTTAGAAGTCACATATGAAAATGAGAAAATCCAACTGTTTGAGCAAATGCTTCGCTACGAAACAAGTTATGAAGCATCATTGGTTCACAGATTGACATTAAAAGAAGCTCAAAATCACAACACAAACCAAGGACTGTTAATTTAATGCATAGGGAATCCTTCGAGGCATTCGTCAAGAACTGGAGGTTTCGCTACTTAAAATCACTACACAAAATGCATCAAATAAGAACGCACCCAGCCGCGTTCTTTGGTTGCCGTAGCATATACTAACATTGGCCAAAACTGAAGTCTAATGCATCTAGCTTCAGAAAGATTAATTCAGAACATGATATGAATAAATGGCGCTATTTTGACAATAGCAAATTATATATACTAGTATAAAGAATAAATCCAGAATTGCGAAATATTGCAAAAGGGTTTACTTAAAGTTAAAAAAAGAATTGCTCATTTAAAGAATTCAACAATTTTAAACCACTCTTCACCTTCTCATGGTCTATCATTACAATGTGAGAATAAACATGAAAATAAACAAAAAATTGCATGAACAGCAGGTTTTTCTCTGTACTCAAAAAGCTTATAAAAGGGTTTTCCACCAAAGAGACAACGATCTGAGACGTCCGAACCCATGTTATCAAAAWACTTAGAAGCACTTTCTGTGCACAATTGAAGGACCAGACTCATCGTACTCTGCTTTAGCAATCCACATCTGCAATACAGGTAACAAATAGGTTAGATCAAGAAAAAACTAAAATACAGTAATTGCCGAAATCTGAATACCAAGAAATTSTGATCACCTGTTGGAATGTACTGAGAGATGCCAAGATGGAACCTCCGATCCAGACACTGTATTTTCTCTCAGGTGGTGCCACGACCTTGATCTTCATGCTGCTGGGAGCTAATGCGGTAATTTCCTTGCTCATTCTGTCAGCAATACCAGGGAACATAGTTGTACCACCACTGAGAACAATGTTTCCGTAAAGGTCTTTCCTGATATCCACATCACACTTCATGATGGAGTTATAGGTAGTCTCATGGATACCCGCTGCTTCCATTCCGATGAGTGATGGCTGGAAGAGCACCTCAGGGCAACGGAAACGCTCACCTCCAATAGTGATAACCTGTCCATCAGGTAGTTCATAGCTTTTCTCTACTGAGGAGCTAGTTTTTGATGTTTCCATCTCTTGTTCGTAGTCAAGGGCAATGTAAGCAAGCTTTTCCTTCATATCTCTAACAATTTCCCGTTCAGCTGATGTGGTGAAAGAATACCCACGCTCAGTGAGAATTTTCATCAGGTAGTCTGTCAGGTCYCGACCAGCAAGGTCGAGCCTAAGAATAGCATGTGGAAGTGCATATCCTTCATAGATGGGGACAGTGTGACTCACACCATCACCAGAGTCCAGCACAATACCTGCATGAATTAACAACGATAAACACAAAGTTCTGTGTGTATATTTCTAAATARTATGCAGGCAAACTGTATCTGAATCTGAGACAAAGGCATTTAAAAATAAAAATTAAACCAGCAACATTCCTAAGTTGCATGTTGGTAGAAAAGCTAATTGAGCTTCAATTTCAAAGCTTACCAGTTGTACGACCACTGGCATATAGGGAAAGCACAGCCTGAATTGCGACATACATAGCAGGGGCATTAAAAGTCTCAAACATAATTTGAGTCATCTTCTCACGATTAGCCTTAGGATTCAGAGGTGCTTCAGTCAGAAGAACTGGATGTTCTTCTGGAGCCACACGGAGCTCATTGTAGAAGGTGTGATGCCAAATTTTCTCCATATCATCCCAATTGCTCACAATACCATGTTCAATAGGGTATTTCAAAGTGAGAATACCTCGCTTAGATTGAGCTTCATCTCCAACATAAGCATCTTTCTGACCCATACCAACCATGACACCAGTGTGACGAGGACGACCAACAATACTTGGGAAGACAGCTCTAGGAGCATCATCGCCGGCAAATCCAGCCTATTAAACAAACATGGTGATCAATAATAATGTTTCGCAGCAGGTACAGGAAAGARGGGAAATGCTAGCAACTAAACATAGTCAYAGTCAGGAATACTACCTTAACCATTCCTGTTCCATTGTCACAGACAAGTGGCTGAATGTCCTCACCGTCGGCCATTTTTTATTGTATGCTGAAACAGACACAAAAATCAGCCATATACCCAATAATACCACTGGCAACTATCTTTAACAAGTGGTCATGTTAACTGTTAACTAACAAATTCATGTAAAAGTAAACCAATTGAAAACTTCATCAACCAATCATTGCTGAAAGGGAACAATCCAAAAGAAATTGTTCATTTACAGCTAATAATCAGAATCAGGATAAAACTTTACAGCTATCAAATCCCTTCATCTTAAATAGGTTAATTCCTCTCAATCAATCCTTTATTTTCTTAAGTTTGCAGTATCAATCATCTCCATCCTAAAATAAGACTACATAGTGCCATCCACATCACACCTTTTCTAAGAAAACAGCTTTAACCCTACAGCCCTAAGACCTGCATTGCTCACAAAATAAGGTCCTCCAAATTATATTTATTCCTTGCTTTTAACTAATAAGTCTATTAAGTATTTTCAATATAAAACAGATTAGGCGCAAAATAAGTCTGGTGCAAGAAACTTATGATCAAGAACCATGCATACCACATTCGACACTCAAGCACGAAAATCTATCATTTTTCATCCCTTAAACAAACATGCAATCGATTAACCTGCTCATCTCAGCTGCAAAAATCGTCTCTACAACGCCACCCTAAAAAACCTTAAATTCCAAACTCCTCCCATCCTATAGAGTTCTCAATCAAAAAGACAATATTGGTCTGCATACAACATAATTGAGATAAATCACACAATCAATGATAAGTGTTGATAGAGAAAACCAAAAAAATTCATGTCCATTTATCTCATAGCATTCAGTCAACTCTACTGATCATATTCATTTTGCAATATTTTGAAATTTAAGTATGCAACGAAATTCTTCATTGATCTTCTAAAGATATGTCCTAGATCATAGAAAATCAACATAATTATCTCATCATGATTTTAATAAAAACGGACTATGTTGTAAGTAGTACAATAATATGTCCATTGACAATCATTCATGCAAAACCAAAGAGAATCAGCAAATTTGGGATATGAAAATATAAATCATCAATATGCTCAGAAATGCATGAAATTCAAAGTAGAACAAA
The DNA here is from genome assembly GCA_008642245.1 of Bassia scoparia. Lineage (NCBI taxonomy): Eukaryota > Viridiplantae > Streptophyta > Magnoliopsida > Caryophyllales > Amaranthaceae > Bassia > Bassia scoparia. Next base: position 20,422 of record SNQN01003669.1, on the reverse strand, counting down.
ATCATACACATCACAGCAATGAGAGTAGAATTCACAAGGTTGCAGCATTATCAAATGCAACAATTCATCAAATGCTGATCTTCTAACGAAATTATAATTCAACACTGAGAACTGAAAAACAAAAACGCATCCGCAAAATCTGATCAAAACGATCAAATCAAACTAACAATAAATCCAAACCCTCAAATAACAGAACAGATACAAATTTCACCGCCAAAAAAACAACAAAATGCGGAACGAAATCTAAATGTTGAAATGTCATGAACAAACAATCAAGCAATACAATGAATGCGAATTGAATGCAAACAACGAAATTGAATAAGAGAAACGAGGAGATGTAATACCTTTGAAGAGAGAGAGAGAAGAGAAGAGGAGAGAGAGAGAAGGCGAAGGGAAGTAAAATGGAGAAAGAGGAATGGAAGAGGTTAGGAAGGTATTTTTAGGAGTTTGAGTGACAGCGCCGTTCCGATTGTACAGCCTGGATGTTCGGAGTGATGAACGTAGAGCAGAAAGGGATCTGGCCGTTGGATGGGAAGGTGGTTGATAAGTCGATAGATGTGAGTGTGTCCCGCGGTTCTTCCAGTCATTTTTTGCTGTTAAATGTACCGTTTTGGCCCCACTTCTCTCTTTATGTTTCTCCCTCTTCATTTATTCAAATTTAATAACCAACATCCATTATAATTAGATTCAGGGAATTAGGATTATGATTATCTAATTTGTTTACTTTAGAAAAAAAGGACAGGATATGATTTGTGATAATGAATCCATGGATATATAGTAACTTTGATTTAGTGTATGTTTCGATGATATACAAAGATACCTCATATAGTTAAATTCTTGATCATTAAAGACTTAATCCATGAATAATGTCGAAGTTAATAAACCAAAATTAGATCTACGACATTGCTAACGGACTGTCCCGGACCTAGTTAAGAACTAAATATATTTTCTAAATGGTATAATGATTATACCAGAAACAATGTCAAACACGGATTGTAATAAATGTTGATATTCATTGAATATTTTCACTTTGTTAGTTTTCGTATATCGCGCTCGTTTAAACGTTGCCAGAATATAGTTACGGTATAATCATCACATAATCCTCTCTCTATCCCTTACAATAAAAAACATCATTACTCACCCAAACTAATTGCGTCTTATAATCATATCCATCCTATAAAACAATAACTTCATTATATCTCAAAGATCAGCAGTGGTCCAATCTATTAAGATTTAAACATTCTCTATGTTATTTTTTGATTGAGGCACGACATAGACTCCTTGATCTTGATTATGAGTTTGTCATGTTCTTAACCTGAACAATTAATAAAAAACTTCTTCTAATTGCACTTCTTTTTAAGGAAGATGAATAGAAAAGAATTTTTCAATGATGTTAAGAAGTGCAGTTTGACCCATAACAAAAATCTGATTTTACACACAGATATCAGATGAAGATTCTGTTGATTTTAACAAAATAATTCTGATGTGTGATACAATGAGTGCTCATTATCAACAAAAAGAGGCTGTAAATAACATCTATATTATTATTTCTTTCAAAATTAAAAGAATATATGCATGAATTATTCGCAAGTTTTCATTTATAAACTCCTCATCTTCATAGCTGGAGATGCTATATAACTTAGAATAGTATGTGCAATATTGCACGTCATTCTATCATATCAAAGTAATCAAACAATAGAAAATAAAAATTGAGAAAAGAGATCCAACTTAACTCGACACCAATGAAGGTGGTATCAAAGGTAACGACTTGATTCGGCTTAAAGTAAGAACGTCCCGGATTCGAGCCGCTTACATAAATCTTCCATTGATGGAGACTCACACGACACAAAATAGGTGTACAAACCTAGACAGTATGGATGTAGTCGGGTGTTAATAACCTCAGGTAACGGATGGCAGGCACATAAAAAACTTAAGCCTCAAATGTCTGATTTAAGACAAGCACAATTATTTCAGACCCATGATTATAAATTATCAAATAAGTGACTGACATAAAGTTCTGCAATTGAGAATAGTTTTAAAGCGTATAAATTATGAAATTCAAAATTGAATGTCCAAATTCTATTGACATCCTAAAAGATGGGAACCAGGGGAAAACAGAGGAATACAGAGGGGATAAAAGTGCTCATAATCTAAGGACAGACGCACTTTGTGACTACCACTGAAGTAAGTTTACACAACAAGAACTCATTAATATCATTATGGCACGAACATGAAGCTCACAGATAACTTAACAATTTTTGATAGTACTGGCTAGCTGAATAAAGTCCTGAACAGTGGAGCACCGTCCATAATTAGTTGACTTATCTACAAGAATGAGCAATATCACCATCGACGTGGGTACTTGGGTTTCATCTTTACCGTCAATAGCTGCTAGCAAAAAAAAAAACCACAGAGGTGAGAACAAGGGTGAGTAAAGAAACAGGTCTTTTAAATCGAAAGAATATAGTTACACATAAGCACTGAGAATTTTTACCCAATATATCATAATGTTGCAAAATTGTTCAAGCGTTCATAATCCGTAAATACTTAATTCACTAGAAAGAAATTTAAAGCCGTTCATGTAATACATAATGAAACTGACACGTATTATTCGAAAGCAATATTTGACCGCCTAGGGGCAGGCTCTGCTACTGGGTGATGAAGAACCATATAATTGGCTTCTATGCCTTTGAGCTGTTGAGAGTAGTAGCAGATGAAAAGGCAAGTGACTTCTCAGCAAAATGGTTTCGTACCATCACAACAGTATGGCCAATGACTTTCGTTTGTAGTTATAAAATTTCTTTGCATGAATCATGATGAAGAAATTTCTATATATCTTTTACTAATGACAATCACTCAACCTATTTTGGTAGAAGACCTTAGCTGAACTTCAATCAACTTCCTTTCCACACCTGGTATGGCTGCATATGATGCTAGTGGAAAATTCTCTTGAGTTCATCCCTAGTGAGAAAGGGTTAGCAAAGAACAATCATTAGATTCCGCAACATACACAAATGTTCCTGCTCAACCCAAGAAGGCTTGAGTTGTGTCACTGCATCAAACTAGGTTTCTAGGGCCAAGTATATTTACTTACCATGCATTGGCTGTCATACTTTAACACTAGTTGCATCTCTCTTTTGCTATAGGCCTTTCTGCTTTGTCCACCCTACCGCGTTCTTTCTGTCATTTAGTTATTTTTTTTTTTAAAAAATGTTGGGTTTGGGACTTATGTGTAAATTTAAGATTGGTCCAGTTTTCTCTAGCCCACGAATGTCAACATATATATATTCATAAATACGAGTAACATAAAATTTAAATTTAAAATACCTCTTAAGACGTCTGAGCGTTGCAAGCGCCCAGTTAGTCATGATCGGCAGCACCACAGCAAAGACATAGCCAGCCACAAGTCTGGTTCAATATTACCTAATCACGATAAATTCGTGTGTAATTGGCACAGTCACAATATTGACAAAAATCCGCGAGGTAATCTGGTAACCCTCCATTCCATCAGGACTCCGCAGATTTATTTTCAGGCAAGATAATGGCAATAGAAAGTTAGAGACTTTGCAGAGCAGCCCAAATCCAAATCCCATCTTCCAGTTAAGTTCACTAACAGGGGTGTAAGTGGGTGCACATATAAGCAATGAAGCTCCAAAGCTCCAGTAGTACACCACAATTGCGGAACACATTTGGGACAGAGGAGAAGTTGCATGCTGAAGCTGCACAAAAAAGGTTCATGTTCTCTTGAAAAGTGAAAACACCAGTAATAACCAGCCTAAGTCTGAACTGGTGTTATGATACGTTCCTCTTTGTACCCAAAAGAACTTATAAACAGAGCGTAGTAAATATTGTAGATAACCAAAGACCCAAGTACTCAAAAAAGAAAGTACGTAAGAAACTTGAGTCCCAGTCCTTCAAAACACAATTAATAGGTGTGGAATACCATCGAATACTCCTTGAGGCTTTTCTGCTGTTCAGACAGTGCTTTCCTTTATCCGTTGACAGAGAAGTCAATCTTGTTGAAGGTAAATTTCTTGTCGCAAGGTTGCATTCAGGTATCAGGGAGAAGCAGAGTCCGAAATAAAATAGATAATATCTAAAAATACAAACCAATACAACCAATGAATTTCATCAGCGACAAATCATGATTTGACTATCTTATAAATAATGAATATAGATATAGGGCTTTAAAATTAATAATATACTCGCCTAGGCTAGGCAAATCAACAACAGTAAGATTAATTCAATTAGTATTAAAAAAGTCTAACAAGAACTTGCAAAGTCAACTAACACCTAGAAAGGATCAACTAAATAAAAATCAAGCCGATTAGTGGCAAACCTGTGGGAGAAGCAATCAGAGTTACAAGAAAATATTCATTAAACATACAAATCCAATAAGGAAGATTTCAAAATTTTCAATTAGGCAATTGAGCCCTTTGCAAGATCCAGTTAGACATACCAGCAACAAGTGCATACTTATCCGAAAGAAGCAAAGTGTATACCCCTTAGCATCAACTCAGTCATTTAGACTTCCCCTATATTTGAAACTTTGTCAATCAGTTCAAGGATGTGCCGCATCGAAACTCATCACTGCACATGTTAATGAATAAATTACTGGTCCATATAAATATAACAAATTAGTAATTCATAGTACTAACAAAAGGCTAGATCACAAATGACAAACAACCCTAGGTATTGCCGTATTGTTACTCTTTCCAATATAAACATACTTCCTTTGAAACCTCTGCAACGCACTTAAAGCAGCCTAGTTCCTAAATTCAAAGCTAGAAAGATACACAGTGCAAGTACTGAACTTTTTAGTTCTAAAGTTCCAGATCAATTATTTAGTTATTTACCAAGTCTTGCTGGCAAACAAAAGCTAGCTGGAAGTTAAGGAGCTTCAAAAGCCCTCATTTGAACATCAACAGTAAATGTTTGTACTAATTACGGAAAAGACCAGCACTACCACATGTTTAAGATAAACTCCCTCTTACGAGAGCTATGGAACCCCAACATGGGGAGGCTAAGAACACAATTTGCAACACATATGGTTCCAAAAGATTAGCAACCAGTTTAAGATTTGCCTTCCTTCTTATAGATATTATGGTTCCGAAGAATTTTAGAACCTTTACCTTCCTCTTATAGATACTCATGGTTCCAAGATTAGAACTTTCAACTATATCTATTCAAAAATAAAACATTCTCAAAATTAGATTAGCAGGATCAGTCTTACTCTCAAATTTACATGTTAATCTCCTCGCTAAATTATTTGTAAGCATTAACATATCTATCCTCTTGAAGATCTTCAATCACCCATCTCATTCACAGAATCACAGTTAGACAATTGCATTTATATTTGTTAGTAAATGTCTAGGATTTGTTCCTATAATCCTATGGCTTATGGTACTAGCCTCTCCTACAGCGTCTGGCGGGAGGAAAACTAGAGACAAGAGATACACTAGGCCAATTATCTACACACATCATAGCTGTCTAAATCGTTCGTCAAGACCCAATAGAAGCAAAAAATTTAACGCACTTTCCAATTGGCCTGTTTAATTCCTTAACGTTATATCCATATTCACGTTAAACAGTATAAAACTTTCTAGATTGTAAAAAGTTTACCACCTTACTCTTTCATTTATATGCGCATTCCCCTTTTTTCCTTCAACCTACGACAATTTATCCCCACCATTTCAACACAAAAACCACCCCCTAACTTACGTTACCTTTAGGTTGCTACTATTACAACTAAGATATATAGAACATTTAGTAACCGGAGAAGATAATTCGTAGATGAACAATACCAGTTACAGGAATCAATCATTGCTTGAAAGGTATAAACAAGGGATTCGCAAACAGCACATTATAACAACCCTTCCAATACTAAAACATCACTTCAGCTCATTTTCACACTCTAACATATGCATTATATCACCCATATATACCTTTAGTTTAAGGTCAAACAAACCATCAATCTCAATTGGGGATATATTTCAAAACGTTAATCACACTTAGTATAGTTAATGAAAAGACTCAATCTTAATGCACAGAATAATCTTCTAGTCAAAAGCAAATTGCAAATAACAAGTAGCAGAACAAGTAAAATTACTTACTTTTCTATTGAATTTCCCTCCGAAGATCGCAACTGGCCTGCAAACAACCCAAAAAAACTTGCTTCAGTATTGTAAACATCAATAAGCTCAAATCACATAATTACAGCTGTATAAATTCAATAAGTCAACATCCAATTTACAATGAAAGACGAGCACCAACAATAAATAGAAAGAAATTACGAATCATTGACGCTCGACCCGCCTTCAAGAGCTCTTACCCACTTCGCCTAACAACCAAAACCTTCAATTTTCGAGAAAATTGGAGAAACCCATTCAAAAGATTAATTTTGAAAAACCCTTTGATTTTCATCTAAATTAGCGGAGATCCAAATTTATGTACTCAAATCTAGAGCATAACGAACAAGTGAGTGATAAGAGAGAAAAATATGTTGAGAGAATTTAACAAGGAAAAGAGTTTGATAATTTTGGCCCTAATGTCATATTAATTTGCACGTAGTTGGGTATAGATATCTTTATACCTAACTTAAACTGATCAACCACCGTTTATTAGCATGGCGTTTTGGTAGGCATTATTCATAAATACCGGATAATCTCGCCAATTCGGTTTCAAATAACTCCCTATAAATTATTTCAAAACAAAATAATTATAAAGTATTGATATTTAACATTTCATTATTTTAAATAAGGTTTTATTTTGACAAAATATTTTTAGAATTTTAATGAATAAATACTATATAAAATTTACTGAAAAAAAAATATTATTACCTTCATTAAATTGTCCTTTACATTTTTTATATGCAAAAAATAGTGTGTTTGCAGAAAATTAGGTGGAAAATTTTGAGAGTTGGATTGCTATTAGTATGTATATAATAGATAGATTATATATCAAGTTTTGATATAGCATTCCACATAACTATTGCATATGAACAGAATAATAAATCATCTAAAATTAGTTCGATCTGACGTATTTGCTTTGATTTTGACTCGATTCGAATGTTTTATAGGTTCATTTTAGTTATAATTTGGTTTATATAAATATAAGACAATAAACTTTTGTTCCAATTGGTTAAATGTAGGTTAGAGCAACAACTTTCCTAATAGTGTAGCAAAATGTTAAATATTTGAGCTGCGAACATTTGATATACTATGGACACAATTGAACAAAACGGAAAAGAAATCCCATAAAATCTACACTGATTGACTTCAATTAAATTTCAACAAGTTAAAAGTTAAATACTCCGGTAAATGTTATGTGTACTCATAAAAATTGATAGAGGCTAAATTGCGTCGATAATTTGGTGATTATGGTCACATACTCAAACCCTAGATCGCCTTTGATTGAACACAAAAATACTACCATAAGCTTACAAATTGCCTATATGAAACTACTGAGTATTTGGTTTGGATCAAAAACATACCATTAATTGGTTAAATAGCAGAAAAAGAATAAAATCCAAAAACTTAACAAAAGGGTCAACTCAACTAGAATGCCCTGATCTTATACTTATTTTCATGTAAATCATTCAGTTCAGATTAAGTTCAATTACCTAAGCCTAAATCCTCTCTCATTAAAATATTTATTCATTTCAGTGATTTAATTTCATCAGCTCAATTCATTAAGTTAGCCCACGTCATCCAAAGTAACGGAGCCAATCACTGGTGCCATTGAGGCAGTCTCTTTCAGTAGTTGAGTGAAGTTAAGTTTGATTGTCTGAATATTCTGAATAACATGGTGCTACTTAGGGCAAAATTATGTATTTGTACACATTATTTAGCCACATAATTAATATTCCCAATTGTGGACAATTGTAATATATGTTAGCGTAGTAACTTAGCTCATCAGCTCTACCAGGTTCTCCAGTTTTTGTGCCACAAAACTATCTTCAAGACGTAAATGTCGGAAGTGTTGTTCTGTTTGCTTTGTTTGATGATCCTGGTAGTCAGTTAAGACTAAATTTCCGATGTTAACTAAGGGGGAAAAAAATCGCTATCCTCATAAAATTCAAGGGGCTAATCGTGTTCAAACAACTCGACACAAATATAATGGTGCTGCACAAACAAAAAACAAAAAATCGTAATATGATCAAACGGTCAACGTATAAAGCAACTCTCATCTCGACTCTGTATTACTCTATAGTGACCAATTTATACATATTGAACAGGATATGAAAACTAATATAATGTGTAACTATACAGCTGACGACGTCATATGGTTCTCAACCCAAAACTCAATACTCAGAGCGTCTGCTTCTGTAGTTCAACTCTCACACCAACTCGCCAGCACCATTTGTTTTCAAACACATGTCATCTATTTAAGTTGTTTGGAAATTCCTTCTTTAGGTAAAGCATCCACACTATCACACATTGAAGATGTTTATGATCGTATATTAGAACCTAATGCGGATTATGAAATGTATTACCATGAAACTAAGAGAAATCAGAAGACAATGAAGAAGTGACTTCTTTAGAAAACTATCACAGCCGATATCAGGTCACATAAAATCTAGCTCCTAACAGATTCTGACTAGTTACAGAAGAGGATGTTAAATAAAAAAAACACTAAGCTTTAAAGAGCTCGTTAAACAACCACCTTGCCACCAGCACAACAACTAACAAAATCGATACTGACACTTGCATAGGCAGAATATCAGACGAGGCAATCCCAGAATCAAGTAGCAGCATTTTATGAGCAGAACAAAACTACACATTCCTTTTAAACTTGCAAAGTTAACATCTTGTCCTTTTCTGTAGAGCCCCAGCACTTCCCTCTGAGCCAACGCTCAAACAGCATAGATATCTCAACTTCCAGCTCAATTTACTCTTATCACATCTTTACAAAGCTTCCACAGACCTTGTTAACCTCCTTCAATAAATAAAAGGACTAAGCGAGACCAGCCTGTTACAGTGTGCTTTACACGTATCTTCAATGCTATTGTACCTCCATATTAACCTAATATTGACAAAGACATTTATCCCCCCCCCAAATTTTTTTTTGGCTTGTTAAAGCCATTGTTAGCGTACGCGTACAATGATCATGGCTTAAATGAGATAATATAAAATCCCATGAGAATGGAGAATTTAAGTAGTCAGAAGCAACTGCCCGTAATTAAATCTAGGAAGCATTAAGAATATCAAGATTTCAAAAATATCCATTATAAATGCTACAACATTGTAGTTTTTCTAACCTTGAAGGATAATCAATACCTTGTACTCCAACACCAAAAACGACTGCTAAGTCCAAAAGAAATTACATGCAAAACACATGAGGTGATCCATGGAGTAGGGAGTATTCAATTAAGTTATAATGAAACATTGTAGAGGTAAAATTGAGTTGGCAAAGCAATTACGGTCAGGAGTTCCTAATCCAAAAGTAATAGGGAATCTCCAAAGTTCATTTAATACTGCTGTGGCAAAGCAGGATACGTTGTGGCCACGCAGAGTAGTGGTATACTTGTAATGGTTTGATTTTACCTCGACAAGAGAGACAAGTTGAGATACCATTAAATTAAGGAAACTGTGATCATCTCCAGAATAATTTCAATGCATTATTGAGAAAAAAAAAAAAAAAAAACTTCATTCAACCAATAACTGCAGACCCAAAAATGGAAAACCAAAAAGTCATGTGCAAACAAGTGGACTCACCAGTGCCCCATCGGACCACCCCCCCTCTCAGATTAGTCAATTATATGAAAGCTGCAGCCCAAAAAATTCAATTTCTGAAAAAGAATGTATCTCGGTAAAATAAGGACTATGCAAAGGAGTTGCCATCCCAGAAGACCTGGAACAAAACTTTTCAAACACCGATTCAATACCACAATATCATTGGAGCTCTTGCAATAATATCATTGAAGATCAATTCCACAATGATCCTACACAGATGCAGAGAAGCATCTATGTGTTCACACGGTAGAGACTGCAGATTTGGGGATAAACTGATTGCATAATCACACAAATAACATGAATGAAGATAGAGCCAGAGTCTTCCTTAGATTAACAGGCTAAGGTTTCAACTTTCAAGCCATCCAAGGGCATGGTATATACGAGTACATGGAGTAATGTGGCCACTGGCCACATAGGTTCCACTGCAAAAATGTATAAATCCTAGAAGAACACTATATAACATTTAGGGTTGACATTCTAGAATTGTAACTGGGTATAAGTGTATAACACATTAACACTATAACATTTTAGGTAATTGGCTTTATCACCAAAAGAAGCTAACTACTGTTACTGACAGACCCCAATGTAACTGGCTAACAACAAAGTGTTTATCAGAAATCACAGGACACAGTCTCTTACTCTCTTCTGATTCCTAATATTTAGTCCAATTGGTTCAACCATACACAGACATGCTTCTTATGTCATCAGTTTCAATGAGCCAGATGTATTGCCAGTCATAGAGACTAGAAGCATCCAAAAGAGGGATCCTCCAGCATGTCAAAAAAAACATATAAGCATTATATAACAAGTTGCCGTTATGAGCATAATCAAGCGTCGACGGGTAGACTCAACATACAACATATACCTGCTAAAGACTGAGAACTGTATCCAAAAAAAATCCCAATCGGAAAACAAAAATTTCAGTCACAACTCACAAAATAACATTCCTCCAATCCTCCATTCCATACTATATGCCTAGACTGCGAACTAAACTATCACCCTATCATTCAATGCTAAATGCTAATCATACGGAATTATGATTGCACTCTCTATTAGCTCATTAATCAATTTAAAATTCCAATGCAACATTATTAGTCAATTTCAGATCTATCAACTAACAAGTAACAACCAATTTGGAGTACTACTAAGCAAATTTCTAATATGCGGGCATAATTTCAGTAAATCCTTGTTATGACATGCAAAATAAACAATCTGTTTTATCATGTCTCACAACTTCTTAGGTAAACTATCTTCCTCAAAATATATGATCAAACTGCTCTGTAAACAACTTATATCGTTGCATGGAAAAGAACCAACTTATATTGTTTTCCATGAGCAACAACTTCAATATTCAAGCAAATCTCATAAACAGCATCATAAAGTAAACATAATTATAAACAAATGGAATTAATCATAAAGATCAAGATAGAATTGTTACCTCAAGCCGAAATCTCCTCAATTAAGTCTCTTTAGAAGTCATCAACTGTCTTTTAAGCACTTCATTTTCTCTCCTCAATTTCATCATCTTCTGCTTCATAACATCCAACTGCTTATCCGAAGAAGAACCTTGTTGATGAACAATCTTCGTCTTCGAAACAAATAACTCTTTCTCCAAATCCCTAATTTTCTTACTCAATTCCTTCTTTTCTTCCTGCTCAGCAAAATTACAATCCTTCAAATCCTCAACTTCTACTCTATTACTTTTCTTCCACTCCCTCAATTGATCCTCAGTGAAATCAATCCATGATGAAGCTGATATATAGTTGCTTCATCCCTCTTTTTGATTCGAAATCTCGCTCTAATTTTGAGCGCTACCCATTGAACCGCTACCTATTTTCTCATCGTTGCTTTCGCTTGGTCAGCTTGAGACCTACTAAGCAACCCGATGATTTCTCTGCTTCAGCCCGTTCTTTTGAGTGTGTGATAATCTCCCTCATCTATGACCAAATGTGGCTGCCGGAGAGGTGTGGGGACATTGCCAGTCCCAACCCTTTGATTCTGTTGTACTGCCGTCGTGAAGATTTCGGCTCAGCCCGATTACCATAGCAGCCAATGATCTTCTGTCTTTCTGAATTTGATGTTGCCGTTTTGGGTACGAGACAAATTGTTATGATTCTCATTAGACAGCCCCCTTGGTCGCTGTGTTGAGCTTATACGGGCAATTGCGATTCTCTTCAAACTTGCAGAGAAGTATTGCTACTAATTGTATGCAGCTGGAAGCATAATATTCTGTGGTAGGGGTTTTCGAGATGAATAATTCTATCAATCGAGTTACGTGAACTCTCTCTCACATACACCAAGTGAGGCATGATTTAGTGACTACACCCGAGATTGTCGATCGTTGTCTCTGCATTCAAATTGGATTTTAGTGTTTAATTTCGTTGATTCCATTTCGAAATCGTCGGAAATTTGATCGGCGAGAGTGAGCAAAGTCTCGCCATTTGTTCGTCGCTTTGTTGCCGCCATTTTTTCGAACTCTACTTTTCTTTAGTATTAAAAACTACATAAACAGAAATCTGTTTCGTATATTGGCGGGAGTTTGAAGGTACTTTATATTTCGCGGATTGTTACTTACTTCCCCCAAAATAATTCAAAACGCTCTACTTTTCTAAATAAAATGACCAAAAATACCCTAAATTCTACTGGCCCCCTTTTTTTTTCTGTAAAACGCTTGCTCACCCCACCCGGAGTCCCTGCCACCAATTCACGCTACACGCACAAAAAAGAGAAGCAACAGAGTGGGTGCTGTCGGCAGGGAGCAGCCCGAGTGGGCTAGAAGGTAAGTATGTTTTGGTGGTTTTGGGGAAAGAGGAAAGGTATTTGGGTTTAGGGAAAGAATATAAGGGAAGTGTACGAGATCATTACATGAATGTCGTCATTGCATTTACTCATGACGTGCATGAAGTCGAAAGGGTCAAAGGCTTATTGTCACGGCCAATTTTGGACTAAGGACCGTGATGGCACTACGCTTGCTAGTCAGCCAAACTCTCACGCACTATTGTACAATACGAGGCTTAAATGAAGATAGAATTCACGCCAAGCCCGACTTCTCATTTATTAGCATCCATAATATTACAGGGAGTGGTGACGCAGATATCTCGACAGTGATCTTGGACAACCCACCACCAAAGATACCTGAGTTTATATAGGCAAATTGTGTTGAGAACTAGCCCTTTACTGCACTGCGCGACTGCACTTGCGGCAGTGACGCGTACGTTTGCATCACGGGTTGACCGATTGTGTCATCGCACACATATTGACGGGGCTTTGACAACATGCATAATTTCACGAAAAGGCACCAATGCTTGAAACGAACCCTTCGGGAACCTGATTAAGGTAAGGACGTCTCTCCACCATCCAGCCAACCAAACATTGCTTGCCAACCACGCATGTTGCGAATCCATCACATGCTTCCGGGTGAGCCATGTCATCAAATCATTGCATGCCTTGCGTGCAATGCCTTGCTGCTCTGCATCAGTGATCCATGTCAATGCTTCCCATTGTAGCCACGTCTCTGATCTCGTTGCCAGCAGCCTTGCATCTCCACGTCTCATGCACCTTGATGCTGCACTACCACCACGCCCATTTGTAGACGTTTTTGTTGCCGCACGCATGTCCGCGCCAATCGCTACCACTTTCGTGCATACCATGTCGCTTCGAGCACTAGCCAAAGCACGCCAAACGCATCCTAAGCTCGCAGCCTTCCAAATAACCGACCATCCATGCCACGAGGCATAACCCATAGCTTCGTAGCACATGCTACACCAAGGAACGCACACCCAAGCGTTCGTCACCAACGGGTCTCGCAAGTACCGACAATCCCGAGCCAACCGTAACCTCGAGCACCCCCACATATATGCTCATCTCCTGCATCTGCCCACACAAAGTGTTAGGCACGCCCCTAGCCAAGGCCCATGGCCTAGGGGCCTTGCCCACGGGCGCCGCCCATGGCCAGGGAGGGATCTTTCTCCTAAGAGGTTAATATAATTATGATGCTCTGCTGTCCAGCCAGAGACACCAAATTCAGACTTAGCCATACTGTCCGTACAGTTGCTCGAAACGTCAATAACTCGTCCCACGACCCTAAGTATCCATAGACTCTAAGCTAACATGCCAAGGACTTCAAGACCATACTTAGAATCCTTCATGTTCCGCTTAGTGCAAACATACTCCACCGTTGCGCCTTGTGGCACGCATAGCGCCCCAACGGCACTAGCGTCGCTCCCACACACGGCATAACATAACTCGGACATGGCTACACCGTAGGGCCATTCCTACACACATAGGCAATAATCATGCCCGAAAGACACACCGCGTGCCTTAACCACACACATCGACCACCGATCGTGTCAACCAAGGACCAAACCTAGCCCAAGGCTTGCCAATTCCGACCTCGGAATTTCGGGGTCTTACACTTATCTTTTACCACTGTAGCCGTAATGTTTGACGGTAGGTGAAATCTCCTTTATAAATACTCCTTCCTCGGAAATTTTAATCGACACACAAACTGAATACATAATGCAACTGATATATATTCAGCGTAAAATTCTCTCTATTCAATACCTTTCACAACATGAAGAATATTTTTGGAAAAATAACCAACCCGTTTTTTTTAAAGGGTGATGTTTAGTGACTCACTTTGCAAAAATGCATAATTTATTACATACTACAATAGGTCAATATTATACTATTAGGAAGTACTAAAGTACATATTCCATGTCTCCCTCAATGCGTTTTGCTTCACACATTCATCCCATTTTGACTTTGCACATTTATCAATACATTTATTTTTATCATAAATATATTTTATCGTTCTATTATACATTTTTCTAAAATCAAGTACATTCATTATATTACGAGTAATAAAAAGGTATTGATTGAATGTTAATAAAATATCAATCGACAATCAAATAAGACCCAAAATCCAATTATTTGGTAACGAAATTGTTAAATCAAGTTGCAAACGACTTAAAATAAAGCCGCAATTTCGTGTGAAAATTCATTATTACCCTTCCTCTCAAAAACATACCCACCACTTCGACACCACCGGCACCAGGCGACGCCTAACCCAAGCGGCCCACCCGTGGTAGGCTCACCTAAATTAGGCGACATTATCCAACGAAGACACACTTTCTGTTCTCTCGCCCAAGCTAGGCGAGCCAACCATGGGCTACTCGCCTGGTTTAGGCAACAAGGCGAACATCCCATGGTTGGCTCGCCTAGCTTGGGCAAGAGACACGGAAAAATGCGATGACGGAGGTGGGTTGCGACTGTTCGAAGGAGCTACGCCGTTGGGTGAGATGGGTTGTTGGTGTTGGTGGTTGGCGTGAGGTGGGCTGCTGGTGCCGGTGGTTGGCATTAGGTCAGGCTAGGTGGAGTTGGGTGGTTAGGGAGGGGGAGAAGATGAAGGATAATAATGGAAATTCATACGAAATTGCGACTTTATTTTAAGTCGTTTGCGACTTCGTTTAACAATTCAGATTTGACAATAATAGACTCTTCTAATTTCCCATATGAAAAACATTGATAGAGGAGCTAGAGAAAATCCGAAACTTGCTAAAACAAAACTTAAACTTAAACCGATAAATCGGGTTTGAACCAACCATAACATTAGTAACTAAGTATTTAGTAATACTACTCCGTACATTGTAAAAACAAAATACAGAGTACTTTGTACATAGAAAATAAAGAGAGAGATACCATAGATTTTGGTGCACAATGGAGAAATGAGATGAGAGTAATATTGTAGGTTTTGTTTCAAGTATATCATTTTGTTGTCTGTATATGGTGTTGTTAGAGAAGAATGTGAACGCAAAGCTAATCGAAAACCAGTTGTGTTGGAGTGTGAAGCAAGCCGGAAATACATCTGCAGGTGCATTGCAACAAGACTGATTCTACATTTTTACTGGTGCAGCACAGAAAGCAGGAAATGGTTCTGCAGGCGCGCCTGTGGTCGAGGCCAAGCAGCGCAAAATCAAGAAACTTAGGGACAGGTGGTTCGGGGGTTGATTTATTGTTTCAATTACTACTCTGCAATTTGCACTAATTTTATAGATCAACATATTACATAATAGGAAATAGAAAAGAATATTCGATCAAACTTTGAGCTTATAATCTAAGGTTTGAACTTCAAAGTGAAGATGGAACTGAAGCAACTATTGAAGTCTCTTCCACTGCCACATTACGCTACAGTTAGTCATAAAACTCCAAATTTCCACTGTCACGACAAGCTTGATTGAAATCAATACATGTATGCCTCACGCCACACATCGTTAACATTTCTAGAGATTCAATCTTTTTTCATTGCTCCAAGCAAGTTCCGAAACTTAAACGAAGCCAGCAAGATGAATATAGCTACCTATGTTCCTCATATGCTCCATCCATCAAATGGTCAGAAATAACAGCATCTACCTGACAAAAGAAAAAATATCAGATGGCTGCATTATATCAGCTACAAATATGTTGAAATCACATTATCAAACTACTTTGACTCCATACTGGTTCACACAAGTTTACACATGACGAGGCATCCAGTCGTGTATTGAACCATTTAAGCAATATGCATGTTTTTGGTTCAAGTCCTCGTTGAAGAGCAACGACTAACAAGATGTCGAAAGAAGGAACAAGACCAGAAGAACTTTGAAATGTACTTAAATATAGAGGAGATGAACAAAAGATTGGCGTCTGTCGACAACCGTGTGACATCCCCTAGCTACAGGAGCTGGGGAACGATCTCTACTGCACCGAAGATCTGAACCAGATCAACGGTAGCTGTTAATCAGCTCTGATCACACGGTCATGATTCATCCACCAGACTTAGTTTCCTGTCTCCTTAGAACAAGGACACAGAGGTACGATCCTATAGAAAGATCTGTTTCAAGTAAGGTCGTATCAGTTATACACAAAACGGTGTTTAATAAAGATACATATTATCATTCAAAGGCGGTTGGGGACTACGAAGTATTAGAATATTTAAGGCTTCCGCAATAACTAAATCTATCTTTATTGTAACTCAGTTACCCGTACAATTTGTCTGAATAAATATATAATAAATATAGCTTAAATTAATAGGTAAATTATTCGCCATAATCTAATCAGTAATTGATTACTAGTCCCTTTACTTACTACTAAGTGAAGAGCTAAATCCCGCCAGCGTAAACAAAGTTAGCAATCACTAGCTGTTGTCAGACTTAATGACATGAGGAGATGAACAAAGTATGCAATCAGGCCTCTATTTGGTGTCTAGGAAGCAATAAATTACAAAAGGCTTATGTGGTACTATGTGGACACACGATGACACGACACATCATTCTTCACGGTTTGGGTATCGTATCACCCCTTGAAGAGTGACGTAAAATATTTACATGTAATTCCTCTAGGATATAAGATATTGGCTGGGCCAAACCAGGAGGTAGAGGGATGGGCAATTTATAATGATTGGAGAAATATTAAATGACAGTTTATCATAGATATCAAACAGAACTATCTGGTTCTTCTTAGTAAAGTCCTCTTCCTCAAAATTCTTAGTAGTGCAAAGATGAGTGTTGCCGTATGAGAACTAGTCACTAAGAAATTTTGCAATTATATGATCATCTAGAAACTAATTAAAGACTGAAAACCGAAAATTACTGAAAAGGATGTTGAATAAAGGCAACTAACTGGCAATCCAGGGATTTCTGGGACACCGTCCTCCAATGGTCACATCATACTCAACAAAGATAGGTAGCCTTCCTAAAGTCATGGGCTGCTAAATCCTAGCTGAACTGCAGTTTTCTAAAAACAACACATCGAATAAATTTTACAGCAGGTTAAAGGAGAACATGATATTGCTACAGTAGTTCACACTACTAACACTGGTCTATACAAACCTGGTTCTAGATAGCATCTCCAAAATAGTTATGGGATTAAGGCTCTGATTGATATAGAATATAGGCATCATGATAAGAGCATTAGAAAAAATGATGGAACATGTAGTAAGGAAACAACCCAGAAGCAGGTCAGAAGCACCAAACAGGAGGTTAAGTAACAAGAATAAAAATAAATAGTTCAAATGCAACTAAACAAAAAGAAGGGGAAAAATTGAGTCTGTCAGACAACCATGTGACCATACCCGAGCTCTACAGAGAAGCCTGGGGAACGTCTCTACGCACATGCCACCCGAAGATTGAAACCAGATCAACGGTAGCTGGTTATATCAGGGGCTCCTGATCACAGTCATATTCAATCCACCAGACTTAGTTTCCTGTCTCCTTAGAACTCAAGGATACAGAGGTACGATCCTATAGAACAGATCCTGTTCAAGTAAGGTCGTATCAATTATATGCAAGACAACACTTAATAAACATACAGTTTATTATCTCAAAGGCCGGTGTGGGATTGTAAATAAGTACTATGGAGTAGTATATACGAGGCTTCGGCAACATATAAGTTACGGAGTACTATATTTAAGGAAATAATAGCTTAGCTCCGGGGTACATTAAATATCAGGCTGGTCAATTCTGCAATAAAGATTTTGTTTACTAATTTCCTTGTCATTAACTTAACATAGACTAATCATCGAGACGTATCCACTTTGCTTAACATTCATATTTAAAAAATCCTCAATGACCTCAAGTTTACCATCATTACACTCCCTATCCCCAAATACCAAGATAAGAAAGAAGAAACAGATTCAAATGCACTTAAACCCCCACATTTGATCCTTATAGTGCTCTACAACTGCCAGTAATAGCTGAATACATCTTTTCCATAGTGAAGTGCTGCCATTGAAATAGTCATTTGGAAAGGTATTTCTGGCAGTTTTCACGAAAGAAGAAGGAACAAGATTAGAAACAGATTCAAATGCACTTGATATACATAGAAAGAGGAGAGAGGCAAAAAAAGATTGGGTCTGTCAGACAACCGTGTGACCATCCCGAGCTTACAGAGAAGCTGGGGAACGATCCTCTACTGCACCAATGATCTGAACAGATTAATGGTAGCTGTTAATCACGCTCTGATCACACGGTCATGTTTCATCCACCAGACTTAGTTTCCTGTCTCCTTAGAACTCAAGGATACAGAGGTACGATCCTATAGAACAGATCCTGTTCAAGTAAGGTCGTATCAGTTATATGCACGGCAATCGTTAATAAACATKTAGTTTATCATCTCAAAGGCCGGTGTGGGATTGCAAATAAGTATTATGTAGTAGTATATATGAGGCTTTGTCAACAGATAAGTTACTATTTTTATGGAAATAATAGTTCAAGGATACATTAAATATTAGGCTAGTTTATATTAGCAATTACAAGCAGATTTCACCTTTTTCTCTAAATGACTATTTCAATAGGCAAAAACRCCTAATAAATATTTATTAATGATTAATTTAAGTATTCACAAATGAGTCCTTTCAGGAGGGAAAAAAAAGTATTCACAAATAAGTGGATGKACATGCAAATTAGCAATTGAGCATGTGTCAAAAATGCAAATATATACCCAGTTTTGAAAACAAGACTAGGGTACCCATTTGAACTAATCCCACCTTGGTCCAGATCCAAGTCTTCAAAATATGATCGACTACCTGTCTTCAAATTGCAAATATATACCCAGTCTTCAAACCAAGTCTTCGGTTGTGCACAGCCCCAATTATATGACATGCAGGGCTTCTATAATAAAATTAACAGGGAGGGTGTTGTAAGTGGGATGAGATCCTGTCTCTTATACACATCTAGATGTGTATAAGAGACAGCTCCGATAAGTGACTAAGTAAGGCTATTTATGAAGTAATTAGATATCCAACTCTTTGTACATTTATAATTTTGTTTTCATGAGTTATAATTCATGAACACAAACATAGAATTTGTCGGGGGATTTAACAAATTACAAGGGTTACAAAGATATATACAATAAACAACAACAAAAATAATACTTTGAGGCGTGTTGACACTTTTTCAAAAGAGATATTCCGACCATTACACTAAGCATGGGTTACACGAAACTCGCTTTCGACAACAAAGTACAAAGTGACTCGCGCTTAGTACGATTCAATTTAAATGAGAGCAAGTCTAATTGTGGTAGTGTTTTTGATGATGAAGTAGAAATGCAAAGAGAATACAATTGTTATTGCATAGTCAATTCTCTCTTTGTCTCTCTTAAATGTCTTGGCAACTTCTTTATTTATAGGCATATGTGATGATGACGACAATAGGTAACCACTCACTACATAAATAACTTCCRTCTACTAGGTAACTATCCACTATTAGGTAACTACCCACTATAAGGTATTACTAGGTAACTACCCACTACCATTTCATGGTAACCAACTAACCARCCGCTACGACCTCCTTACTTGTAGGATTTTGCCATTATGTGCTTGCTAATGAACACATACACTGATACARATGTCATTATATTCCAAAAACCACACTTTGTATGAATAAGTGTCTTGATACATGACAATTAATATTTATATCAAACCAACATGATATAAAACATACTCTAAGTATTTCCAACAGAATTGCTATACCCTAGAATTTCAAATGAGATTTTATTATCCAAATAAAGTGTCGTAAARTAGTCTTTAATCGATATTAGACTGGATGATTTTGATCATTTACTTTATTTTGCGTCGATGTACAAGCATATGAGTGTTGATATTAATACATGAAAGTAATACGAAGTATATTATAGGTTATATATAATTTTAA
>SNQN01003668.1:18769-58946 GCA_008642245.1 Bassia scoparia | reverse complement strand
CTCATGCTTTTTGTTCTCATCATGTTCGTCACATTTTCTGAATCCGCCAAGTATTTTTAAATTATTTTTCTAATTTTTCTATGATTTTCTATGAATTTTGCAATGTTTAAATACGCAGAATACGCAGAAAAATACATGAATAATTAGAAAATACGCGGAATGTTCTAGAATCTCCTAGAAACATACTTTCTTGCGAAAGGAGCGTCCTAGAATAATCCGTAATCTCTAGAAATCGAGAGTATGGCAAGAATTATCCCGAATTAAAATATTTCAGATTTTTGGAAAAAATATATTACGCAGAAGCGTGCGTATATACGCTCCTAGGAGCGTATATACGCAGGGTTTTGAGGAGTTTGTTTGTTGTGTGTTGAGGAGCGTATATACGCTGAGGAGCAACGTATATACGCTGCCTTTGAGCGTATATACGTTGCTCCTCAGCGTATATACGCTCCCCTCTCTTCCTCCGTGCCTATAAATAACACCTTGCCTCATTCGAGAACGAACGATTTTCGACGCGACTTTCCAACTTCCAACTTCCGACTTCCAATTTTACGATCGAAGCATTCTCTCTCTCATTTCACAAAATTCTCTCACAAATACACATAAACACGAGTCTTTGCGTTCTTTCGATTCGTTTTGACAAGCGAAACAAGGTTGAATTCTGAGATATCTCACCAATAATTCTCTCTCACTTTCTTTTAATTTGATTAACCATTATTATGAGTTTTAATTGTAATTTACACAATGTAGAAACCGACTTTAATCGTTTCATGTAAATATGTAGGATTTTCTTAATGATTTTCAATGTTTCAATGTTTTCATTGTTTTGGTTTTCATTCTTTTCATTTCATTTTTATATTATTATTATCCCTTGTCAATACTAACGATTTCTTATTCTTGTATATGCGATTCAAGGCAAAAGATTCGTTGCGCTCGTTTTTCATCATGAACTAACAATTGTTTTTTTGTCTTTATATAGCGATTCAAGGCGGAAGATTTCGTTTCGTTTCGTTTTACAAACTAACCTTTGTTTTGTTTGCAGATTTTAGGGTAAGATGAGTTTGTATATATATATTTTGAAGTTCATATACTTCATATTTTCATTGTTGCATAATTTGTATATATTTTGCTAAAAAAAGACCGGAAATTAATGTGAATCACTTTAAAGTCAGATTAACTATGGCAACCGTTTTTAGGCACCGTTTTAACATGATTAATACAAAGTGGTCACAATTTCTAGGTTAGGTAGTTCTCTGTGCATAATAGAAACATACTTTCATAGTAATCTTTAGGGTTAGTACGCTTCTAAGAGGTGCTAAAAATGTAAGTTTGTGTGCATCCAATAAATCGTGCTAATGGAATTACAATGAGACCGAGTAGAGGCCGCTACAGGCGGGCGGATTGGGTTACTGATTCAATCCGTTACCATGTCCCCGAACCCACGACTGGTTACTTGATTGGACGTGGGGCATTGTTTTGGACACAACGTTTCGGGGTCCGTGAATAACCTATATAGGCACGCGGTGGCGACTCCCCTTACTCGACAACACTACCTCAACGCACTCACGTGCGGTTCCGTGGCTCAAGCCCACGCAAAGCACCTCAGTAGTACCAAGCCGCGCGCCCGCTATACGCGAGGGCGCGGCCCACGTCCTACAATTTGGGACTTCACTGGGGATAATCACCGTTAGGTGAAGTGGACAGACTTGAAAAGTCTCGTAATTCCATCATCACGTTTATTGAGATTTCATTTTGCATTTGACCTTTCGAGATAAGGTCGCACCTTAGGCTCCTTGGTCTCAATATGGGCATGTTCTATGCCTCGAGACTACCATAAGGGGGGATACTACCTTGGCTGGCATGTGGTTAATTGATCGCATGGCTAAGGCAAGTCCTATCCCGCCCATGCCGTGTGTGCACGTGTTACTGATGCGTGTGCAAAGGGGTTATCTTGGACATACATCGCTAATTGGCAAGTGGTGAAAACTGGACCAAGCTCTCTGCCCTTTAGGCGTGGTACACTCTCTGACTTAACCTAGACCCGACCATAGTTACTTGTCATCACGTGGTTTGTATATATGTGCATGGATGGGTCCTAGCCATTGTATTAGTTCGACCTTAACACAACACTTCCATATAGTCCATGGTCATCTTAGTTCACACATGCATTTCATAGCCCATAGTGACTTTAGTTGACCTTACTTAGTCCTGTGACATATTCACTAGGACTTTGTCCTTAAGACTTTCGACCTTAGTCCACACAGACTTTGAACCTTAGGTCTTGAACCCTTGACTATAGGGTAGCACAGACTTTTGACCTTAGACTGACTTTATCAACAGCCAACATAGGCTCGAACCTCTAGGCGTGGTACCTAACCTCTTTAGGCACATGCATATTATACATCCCTATTGTCTTTGGTGCCCTTTCAAAAAAAAAAAAAACAAAAAAAAAAATTAAAAAATCAAAAAAAAAAATCAAAAAAAAAAAAATTTCAAAAAATTCAAAAAAACGAAAGGGCACCTTGCATTCATACATTCTACTAGGAAAGATGACCATGGAATTAGGACATGCCATTGCATCTGCATCCATATATTCAATAATACCCAAGGAAGTTTCACTAAGGGTTATTTTTTCTTTTGAAAACAGGGTGAAGCCGTCTCCATAGCCTTGCTCGACCCAAAGTTTGAGCCCTCAGCCCGATCCAACCTAACCTTCCTCCAACCTTCAATTACCCATCAGCCTAACACCACAAAATGGCCTCCGAACCAGAAAAGCTCCAAAGCTTGCCGAGCAAGTCAACAGCTTGAAGCTAAGCCAAGGATTGACCTCGAGCACTTCCTTAGACAAGCTGTTTGAAAAGGCAATCCAAAAAGCCATCGACCCCACCTTCTACCAAGACCACACCTCCTTTGACCCCAACCTTGCAACCAAACTGCCAAAGGATTTCTCAGCCGAAGACATACCAAGTTCAAGCCGACTGATGACCCTCGATTTCCATATTAAAGGGATTTTAAGACCACCATGGCACTTAAAGGATTGACTCTGGCCTTGTTTCCTAATGGTCTTTCCCCTTTCCTTGGAACCGATATGTCAGAAGTGGTTCTTTTCACTTTTGAAGAAAGAAATAGCTACTTGGAAGACATCATCCACGCGTTCATGGCAAGATACAAAGGGTAACATTCAGACCCAAACATCCTTCCGAGACCTTGAAATCCTTAACCAGGGGAAGAACGAGGGTTCACTACCTATCTGACCAGATGGAGAGGAGTGTGCCTACCCTAGTCCCGCTCGCTACTGAAGAAGAGATGGTCAAGACCTTCATTTCCGGCCTCCAGCCGGAATACAAAGATCATCTCAAGTATCGAGGCCTTACCACATTCGCAAAGGTCTACGACATCGGAGTGGACATAGAAAGATGATCTTCTTCAATTCACATGAGTCAGTTGGAGCCTTGACTTTAGGATCGAGTCGGAGAGTCCTTTCCCTAGACTATGTATCATTTCTTTTTCATTTCGGGCGTATGTCATTAGGTTTGGATCAAATTCCTGCAGTTAGCCTCTATGTATAAATTCTTTTGTTTTTAATAAAAGTTTCTTTTTCTTTAGCCTCCATATAGTTTGTGCTTCTAACTTTAATGAATCAAATTAATAACGACCTCACAATTCAATGGACATTGCCAAGAGAGGCCTTCTTTCATAGCTCCACAAAACAACCTCTTCCCTCCATTCCCTTCACACAGTCAAATCAAAATCCCTTGCAACCCTTTGAGCCATAAAACACTATTCATTCAGCCTATCTTCTTTCATCACCCACATCTACTTAACCCTTTGGACCAAACGGTGCGTAGGAAAAGACATGTTGCAAAAGAAAAAAGAGAAATAAAATGGGCAAAAAAGCAAAAAATCAAAATTCAATGCCAGTCATCACAAATGCAAATCAATATCAAAATCCAATGCAAATCCAAAGCTCAAAGCCCAAATCAAATAAAAAAGCAAGAGTCTAAAAAGCACACTGCGCACTGTGGGTTCACTCAATCAAGCCTTTTTCAACCCTCAAACCACAGCCTCAATTACAACCGCAAAAGCCCTCTCACACGAGGCATTGTCCAAATCATCAACAAGAAACTACGAGGTCTGATTCAAAAGGATACGTAGGAAGCCTCTCCTCGAGGTTCCGACCAATAAATCATACATTCTGAGGTCCATTATATAGTTTGAATTCTCTTAAGGCTAGAAGCACAATTCCTAGTGTAGCACCCAACATAGACTCGAGCTTGAACCAACATCATGTAGCCAACCACATCAATCCCCATTTACTTACCCTTAGTCACAAATTTTAGCCTTGTATTTTCTTGAACCTTTAGCCTATTCTTTCATACCACCTTAAGGGGCTCTCCCTCAACTCTCCTTAGGCTATCTCTCTGTAGCAGTCATCAGGCATTCTCCTCAAAGCATCGCAATTGCAGCATTTCCTCCATGTTCTCTCCTCATGCAGCATTCGGCTCAAGTTACTGATTTGGGCAAATCAAATCACATCCCAGTACCTCATCCTTACATTACCAGCTAAGCCAGACCCATGACTCCACAACATTCACTAGCCTTACCTTGCTCCATCAAACCATTGCCCTAACCTCGAAAGCTCATACAGCCGGGGGGCTCACCCACTAAACCAACCATAAGCACCACAAATTAAGCCATTCCCAAACACCCAAACCCCATGGGTTGGGGGCTCACTTGCAATCACAAGCATCGCCCTTGCTCGAGATGGGGGCTTGAGACGGCTCCATCCCACAATCCAAAGCATCTTACCGTTAGTCAATCTCCTTGGTCGATTTCATGCATTAGATCTAAGAATAGACTTGCATTACGCAGCACTTCATAAGCATCATGCGCATTGAGTTTACATACATCATCATGCATATGCATCCTGCACAAACACATTAATTGCACATTGCACATTACACATTGCACATTACAACATTGCACCACCTCGACACGAGGCTAGGGCCATCTTACGATGCATTTGCCAGCGACACGCCTATACGGCATTTCATCGCTATATCGCGATGTGTTGCTGACGCGCAACATCTTCCCGAAAAGCCAAGGTCAGCCGTAGGGAAGGTTCCTGAGGAACGAGGCGCTTCCAAATTAAAGGAATTCATATCACAGCCTATACGACATTCATCGCTATACGCGATTGTTGCTCCACGCAACAGTTCTCGGCCAAGGTCAGCCGTAGGGAAGGTTTCCTGAGGAACGAGGCGCTTCCAAAGGAATCATCATCAATCCTCACGACGCCTATACCGGCATTCTCGCTATACCGGATTGTTGCTACACGCAACTTTCCCCGAAAAGCCAAGGTCAGCCGTAGGAAACCTTCCGAAGGAACAGGGCGCTTCCGACGGAACTTGGCATACTTCTTCCCGAAAAGCCAAGGCAAGCCGTAGGGAAGGCATCTACATCATTTCTTTTCCCGAAAAGCCAAGGTCAGCAGTAGGGAAAAGCTACCTGAGGAACGAGGCGCTTCCGAAGGTATTCATCACCTCATTTTCCTAAAAAGCCCAAGGTCACGCCGTAGGAGAAAGCAGCCCGAGGATCCAGGCGCTTCCAAGGCATAAAATCGCATGGGGGCGGTAACTAGGTAAAACTAACCTTTGTTTGCAGGTACGCGGCGAAAATGGTGATCAGGGTTATCAGAACGTCTTGAGTTGCCCTCGTCCCAAATCAAATACTTTGACTGTCGTCTATACGAGATTTTCGTCTCTCAAACTCAGTCAAAAGTGGGGCTTCCTTCACACAACAGCTCATTTGCACACCTTCGGGTTTGGGAATTTTCTCCCGCACCAGAAATTCATATATGCACACTTCGGGGTCTACGATTTCCTCCGCCGCTACAGAAATCCAGCCCAAGCATCTTTCGGGTCTTGGAATCTTTCCCGTCACACGAAAGTTCTTCGTCAGCACATCTCCGGGTCTTGGAAACTTCTCCCGCTAACAGAAGTTCCGTACAGCCACATCTCCTGAAAAGCCAGGTTCAGCGTATGGGAGAAAGCCGCCCCGAGGATCTAGCGCTCTCCAAGGGCATAACAACGCATGGGGCCGGTAACAGGCTAAACCAACCCTTGTTTTGCAGGTACCTGGCGAAAAAGGGTAACTCAAGGTGCAGACGTCTTGAGATTGTCTCTCCGTCCCGAATCGAATACTTTGACATTCGTCTTTACGAGACATCGTCTCTTCAGACTCCAGTCAAAGTGGGGCTTCTGTAGGACACCTCAAAAATGTCTCCCAAATTGAGTAATCATGATGAAAGTATACCCACATGTCGCAATTAATTGAAACTCGAAAAAACGCAGTTGAACTCGCTAATGAAGCTTCGAAATATGTGAGTCAAGTCACACTCGAAATTATAGAGTCAAAGGTCAAATACGAGGCAAAAAATTTTCTTTCGGTTTCTCGATAACTCAAAGGTTTTCAAACAAGTTACGCTGGCTGATTCTCATGCTTTTTTTCTCATCATTTCGTCAATTTTCTGAATCCGCAGTATTTTTAAATTATTTTTTCTGATTTTTTCTAGATTTTCTATGAATTTTGCAAGTTTAAATACGCAGAAATACAGCAAAATACATGATAATAATTAGAAAAATAACGCGGAATGTTCTAGAATCTCCTAGAAACATACTTTCTTGCGAAGGAGGCGTCTAGATAATCGTATTCTTTAGAAAAATCGAGACGTATGGCAAAGAATTATTCCGAAGTTAAAATATTCAGATTTTGGAAAAAATATAACGCAGAAGCCTGCGTAATATACGCTCCTAGGAGCGTATAACGCAGGGTTTGAGGAGTTGTTGTTGTGTGGTTTTGAGGGAGCGTAATATACGCTGAGGAGCAACGTACTTATACGCTGCCTTTAGCGTATATAACGCTGCCTCCTCAGCGTATAATACGCTCCCCTCTCTTTCCTCCGTGCTATAAAATACAATGCCGTCATTCGAGAACGAACGATTTTTTCGACGCGACTTCCAACTTTCAACTTCGCGACTCCAATTTTACGATCTAAGCATTCCTCTCTCCATTCACAAAAATTCTGTCACAATACACATAAAACACGAGTCTTTTGGCGTTTCTTTATCGATTCGTTTTGACAAGCGAACAAAAGGTTGAAGTCTGAGATTACTCACCATATAATTCTCTTGTCACTTTTCTTTTAATTGATTAACCATTATATAGAGTTTATAAGTAATTTACAACAATGTGAAAACCGACTTTTAATCGTTTCATGTAAATATGTAGGATTTTCTATATGTTTTCAATGTTTCAATGTTTTCATTGTTTTGGTTTTCATTCTTTTCATTTAATTTTTATTAATTATATTATCTCTTGTCAATACTAACGATTTCTTATTCTTGATAAGCGATTCAAGGCAAAAGATTCGTTGCGCTCGTTTTTCATCTGAACTACAATTGTTTTATTGTCTTTATATAGCGATTCAAGGCGGAAGTATTCGCTTTCGTTTCGTTTTACAACTAACCTTTGTTTTGTTTGCAGATTTAGGGTAAGATGAGTTTTGTATATATATTTTGAAGTTCATAACTTCAGTATTGTGATTGTTGCATAATTTGTAGATATTTGCTAAACAAAGACCGGAAATTATGGAATCACTTTAAAGTCAGATTAACTAGGACAACCGTTTTTAGGCACCGTTTTAACAGATTAATACAAGAAGTGGTACAATTCTGTTAGGTAGTCTCATTGTGCATAATAGAAACATAACTTTCATAGTAATCTTAGGGTAAGTACGCTTCTAAGGTGCTAAAAATGTAAGTTTTGTGCAATCAATAAATGTGCTTAATGGAATTAAATGAACCGAAGTAGAGGCCCGCTACAGTGCGGGCGGATTGGGGTTACTTGATCAACCGTACCATGTCCCGAACCCACGATGGTTACTTGATTGGACGTGGGCATTGTTTGGCACCAACGTTTCGGGCGTCCGTGAATAACCTATAAGGCACGGTGGCGACTCCCCTTATGACCAACACTACCAAGCACTCACGTGCGGTTCCCGTGGCTCAGCCCACGCAAGCACCTCGATGTATACCAACCGCGCCGCTGCCCGGCTTAGCCGGCGAGGCGCGGCCACTGTCTACATTTGGGCGACTTCACTGGGGATAATACCGTAGGTGAAGGGACAGACCTTGAAAAGTCTCGTAATTCCATCATCACGTATTGGATTTTGCATTTTGCATTGACCTTTCGAATAAGGTCGCACCTTAGCTCCTTGGTCTCAATATGGGCATGTTCTATGCTCGAGACTACCATAAGGGGGGATTACTACCTTGGCTGCATGTTGGTTATGATCGCAATGGCTGGCAAGTCCTATCCCCGCCCATGGCCGTGTGTGCACGTTTATGATGCGTGTGCATAAGGGTATCTTGGACATACATCGCTAATGCAGTGGTGAAAACTGACCAAGCTCCTGCCCTTAGCCGTGGACACTCTCTGACTTAACTAAGAAGCCGACCATAGGTTGACTTGTCATCACGTGTTTTGTATATATGTCATGTATGGGTCCTAGCCATTGTATAGTTCAGGACCTAACACAACACTTTCCATATAGTCCATGGTCGATCTTTTAGTTCACATCATGCATTTCATAGCCATATGACTTTAGTTGACCTCTACCTAGTCCTGTGACCAATAGTTCACTAGGACTTTGTCCTTATCAAACTTTCGACCTTAGCACAACCCTCAGACTTTGAACCTTAGGTCCTTGACCCTTGACTACTAGGGTAGGCATAGACTTTTGACCTTAGACGTTGACTTAGACTCAACACCAACATAGGGCCTCGAACCTCTAGGCGTGAACCCTAACCTCTTTAGGCACTGCATATTATACATCCCTTGTCTTTGGTGCCTACTCAAAAAAAAAAAAATCAAAAAAAAAAATTCAAAAAAAAAATAAAAAAAAAAAAATCAAAAAAAAAAAAAAAATAAAAAAAAATCAAATTCAAAAAACAAAGGGCACCTGCATTAAATTCATACTAGAAAGATGACATGGAATTAGGACATGCATTTGCCATCTGCATCCATATATTCAATAATGACCAAGGAAGTTCACTAAGGGTTTTTCTTTTTGAAACAGGGTGAAGCCGTCTCCATAGCTTGCCCGAGCGACCCAAGAGTTGTGAGCCTCAGACCATCCAAACCTAACCTTCCTCCAACCTTCATTCCATCAGCCCTAACACCACAAATGGCCTCCGAACCAGAAAAGCTCAAAAAGCTTGCCGAGCAAGTTCCAACAGCTTGAAAAAAGCTAAGATCAAGGAGTTGACCTCGAGCACTTCCTTAGACAGCTGTTTGAAAAAGGGCAATCAAAAGCCATCGACCACCTTCTACTGAAGACCAACCTCCTTCTGACCCACCTTGCAACCAAACTGCCAAAGGATTTCTCAGTCCCCCCCCCCCCCGAAGACATACCCAAGTTCAAGCGACTGATGCCCTCGATTCCATAATAAAAGGGATTTAGACCACCAATGGCACTAAAGGGATTGACTCTGGGCTTGTTTCCTAATGGTCTTTTTCCCCTTCCTTGGAACCGATATGTCAGAAGTGGTCTTTCACTTCTGAGAAAGAAATAGCTACTGGGAAAGACATCATCCCACGCGTTCATGGCAAGATACAGGGTAAACATTCAGACCCAAACTATCCTTCCGAGACTTGAAATCCTTAACCAGGGGAAGAACGAGGGTTCACTACCTATCTGACCCAGATGGAGAGGAGTTGCTGCCACCCTAGTCTCCGCTCCACGAAGAACAGGTGGTCAAGACCTTCATTTCCCTCCAGCCGGAATACAAAGATATCTCAGTATCGAGGCCTTAACCAACATTCGCAAAGGTCTACGACATCGGAGTGGACAAGAAATGTTCTTCTTCAATTCACATGAGTCAGTTGGCAGACTACTTTAGGATCGAGTCAGAGTCCTTTCCTCAGCTATGTATCATTCTTTTTCCTTTCCGGGTCTATGTCATAGGTTTAGGATCAATTCTGCAGTTAGCCTCTATGTAATAAAATTCCTTTTGTTTTTAATAAAAAGTTTCTTTTCTTAGCCCCATATAGTTGTGCTTCTAACTTTTAATGGAATCAATTAAATAATCATCCTCAACAATTCAATGGACATTGCCAAGAGAGGCGTTCTTTCATAGCTCCACAAAACAACCTCTTCCCCTCCATTCCCTTCATCCACATCAAATCAAAATCCCCTTGCAACCCTTTGGAGCCATAAAACACTATCATAGCCTATCTTCTTTCATCAACCCCATCCTAATTAACCCTTTGACCAAACGTGCGTAGGAAAAGACCATGGCAAAAAGAAAAAAGAGAAGAAGAATAAAATGGGCAAAAAAGCCAAAAAAATCAAAATTCATGCCAGCATCACATAATGCAAATCAATATCGAAAAAATCTCATGCAAATCCAAACTCAATAGCCCAAATCAATAAAAAAAGCAGAGTCTAAAAAGCATCACTTCGCGCACTGGTGGGTTCACTCATTGTTCAAAGGTTTTTGGCCTTTTTTTCTCAGACGTCTCAGGGCAGGACTCTCAAGTATACCCTTTTGGAAATCGAAGCCAAACCGTCCCGTAACATTCTTGGTTGATTGAATCATTGGACACAATGCACCTAGCAAAAGCCCTCTCCACACGAGGTCCAGATGTGATACGCGCATATTTCGCAGGTGTCAATACAAGGTGAAGAGCTCACTTACGGTGGTTTTGACTGAGGTGTTTCGCACAAGAGGCCCATGTGTAGTATCGGTGTATGGAGCCCCTCTCACTCGAGGTGGCGCAAATCGTGCTG
The DNA here is from genome assembly GCA_008642245.1 of Bassia scoparia. Classification (NCBI taxonomy): domain Eukaryota; kingdom Viridiplantae; phylum Streptophyta; class Magnoliopsida; order Caryophyllales; family Amaranthaceae; genus Bassia; species Bassia scoparia. The sequence goes on along the minus strand of SNQN01003668.1, from coordinate 48,094 downwards.
CACTTCCCTAAAGTACTATTAGACTTTCTAATTATACATTCTGAAATAGTCCATTAATTATATGGTTTTGATTGCATGCCTTTTATAGGTAATTGGCCCAAGACACAAATGCTAGGTAGTAGCACCTCAACTATAGATCAGTGAGACTTTTGAGACCCAGACTCAGTACTGATCTAGGCATTTGAAAGCCAACCAACTCAGTACCTATTTTACGTCTATTCTTTTCGAGCCTATCATATAAACTTTTTTAGCCTGTATTTTTTCTTGAACCTTTTAGCCTATTCTTTTTCAATATCACCTTTAATGGGCTCTTCTCTCACTACCTTCCTTTAGGGCCTAATCCTACTGTTAGGGCAGTCATTCAGGCATTCTCCTCAAAGCCATCGCATTGCATTGCATTTCCTCCATGTTCCCTCCTCCTCATCAGCACTTCGGCTCAAGTCTGATTTGGGCAAATCAACAATCAACCATCCCAGTACCGGTTGGCTCATCCTCTCCAACAAATGTGAACGAGTTAAAGCCAAGAACCATGACCTCCACAAGCATTAACTTTAGCTTACTTGGCGTTCGATCCAGTACAAAACGCATGCCCTACACATCGAATAAAGGCTCACTCTCATAGGACACGGGGAGGAGTGGCTCACTATCGGCCTATCTCAGAGACCAACCATACGACACCACAAGGAATTAAATGTCCATTGACCATATACACCCCTGGTCAAATCCGCCATGGGGGGTTGAGGTGGCTCACTTGCAATCACGAAAGCATCGCCCTGCTCGAATGGGGGGCATTGAGACGAGCTTGAGCATCCTTCACAGATTCCAAAAGCCATTCTTACTTGTTGTCAAGGGTCTCCTTGGTCATTTGAGTCAATTCAATGATCTAAGAATAGAATTTGGCACATTACGACAGCACTATACATAGACAAGTCACCTTGGCATTGAGTCTTACATACATCATCATGCATTTACTTGGCAGTCCCTGCCACAAAACTACATTACAGGGGTTGTCACATTGCGAGGCATTACAACACATTGCTAGGGCTAGTTACACATTGAGGGTCGGAATAAGGACATCCTACCTCCGACAGAGTGCTAAGGAGCCACAATCTACATGGCTATTTGCACTGCAAGCAAGACGCTATACGCAGCAATTTCCATCGCTATAAACACGACCCGATTGTTGCTGAACGGCGCAACATGCTCTTAACCCCGAAAAAGCCGAAGGATCAGCACGATAGGAAAGGTATTCCTGGAGGAAACGAGGCACTTCCAAATTTAAGGAAATTCATATCACAGCCTATATCTGAAATTCAAGCTATAACACAAGCGCAATGTTGAAACTCGACGCAACAATTCATTTCCCCGATTAATAAGCCAAGGTACAGTTCGTAGAGGAAGGTTTCCTGAAGGAACGAGGCGCTTCCAAAGGAATTCATATCATCACTCACTACGCCTATACGGCATTCATCGCTAAAAACACGCGATATGTTCTACACGCAACGGTTACCCCGAGAAGGGGCGCCAGGTTCAAGCCGTAGAGGGGAATTCCGAAGGAACGAGGCGCCTCCGAACGGAACTTGCATTACTATCTTCCCGAAAAGCCACAGGTCAGCCGTAGGGAAGGCATCGTACCAAGATCATTTTTCGGTATTCCCCGAAACACGTAAAGGTCAACACACGTAGGGAAAAGCCTTACCTGAGAACGAGGCGCTTACATGGAACGGTAATCAATCCCCTAATTTCTCCTGAAAAGCCAAGGTCAGCCGTAGGAGAAAGCAGCCCGAGGAGCAGGCGATTCCAAAGGCGCATAACATCAACAGCCATGGGGCGAGGTAACAGGTAAAACTATGCCGGTTATAGTTTTGAGACAGGTACCGAAATGAGGAAAAACGGTGACTCAAGGGTTACAGAACGGTTTGAGTTCTGCCTCCAGATCCCATAATCAGAGATAAAACTTGACTGTCGTCTACGAATTTTCGTCTCGTTCCAGCGTCACTCACAAGTGGGGGCCTTCCTTTCACACAACAGGCATCATCTGCACACTTCCGGGGATTTTTCGGATTTCCTTCCCGCAACCAGAAAAAGCTCAAATATGATGGCCACACCTTCGGGTCTACGATTTCTCCCGCAATAACTACACCAATTGCTGACAAGTCGGAACAGAGAACGATCATATTTCTTTCGTTGGACTTGGTAATCACTTTCCGATGTCCCTCGGTAGAACCTTTGCGAATGCCTGCAGTCAAAGAGAAGCCCTTCTGCAGTCAGCAACCTATGAATGAGAGTGATTTGTATCCGCTGATGGACGGTAAATGAAGAGCATAGAAGTAGCTAGTGGAACCGACCATCATTCTCTTCAGTGAGGAGTATGACGGAGACTAGGTCGGCGGAGCAAGCTCTCCAGTCTCTGGTCAGATAGGTAGTGAACCCCTCGTTCTTCCCCTGGTTAAGGCTTTCCAAGGTCTCGGAAGGAGTGGGTCGAATGTTACCCACCTTGTATCTTGCCATGAACGCGTGGATAGTCTCCCCAAGTTAGCTATTCTTCTTCTCAGAAGTGAAAAAGAACCATTCTCATATGGTTCCAGAGGAAAAGGGGAAAAAACATAGAAACAAGGCAGAGTCAATCCTTTAAGTGCCATGGTGGTCTAAATCCCTTTATATGGAATCGAGGGTCATCAGTCGGCTTGAACTTGGGTATGTCTTCGGCCTGAGAAATCCTTTGGCAGTTTGGTTGCAGGTGGGGTAGAGGAGGTTGGCCTGGTAGAAGTCTGATGGCTTTTTGATTGCCCTTTTCAAAAGCTTCCTAAAGGAATGCTCGAGTACTCCTTGATCTTAAGCTTTCAAGCTGCTTGAACTTGCTCGGATCGAATAGGAGTCAGGCATCAAATGAGATAGCTAAGTAGACGCCATTTAATTAGTGTCAATCGCCAGCGTAACTTGTTTGAAAACCTTTGAGATTATCGAGAAAACCGAAAGAAAATATTTTTGCCTCGTATTTGACCTTTGACTCATAATTTCGAGTGTGACTTGACTTCACATATTTCGAGCTTCATTACGAGTTCAACTGCGTTTTTTCGAGTTCGAATTAATTGCGACATGTGGTATACTTCATCATTGATTACTCATTTGGGGAGACATTTTTAGGTGTCTACAGTAGCATATGAAAAATGTTTGGATGATGAGTCAAAAGGCAAACATTGATATTACGCTTACTATGCAAACAGTACAGACGAATGCACAAATCGAGATGAAGAGCCTTGTGATGTGGCTATGGCTAAATTTGTTAAGGGCCCACCATTTAAATGTCTCCAGCTAGTTGGCAAAAAGACTTCTCAAAAGAAGGATTTTAAAACCGAACAAAATATACATTTGATGTTAAAAAGTGATATGAGATCTTTGATTGGTTGTTAAAATTCATGAAGATCAAACTAATTGGGCGACATAAGGATAAAGATCCCAATGAAATAAAAGGAAAGATCTATTGTAAATGGCACAATGCTTTCACCCATAACTGGTGATTGTATAATTTTTTGGAATAGAATTTAGGATGAAATTGATAAAGAAAATATTTATTTCCCTGATAAAAGTGTGTAATGCATGTGATATAGATTCTGGTTTTTTGTCAGAATTTGAAATATATGAAATGGATTGTAACATGATAAGTGTGAATGCTGATATTCTATCTCATGTTGACATGCAGGAGTTATCTAACGTGGCTATTGCTGTAAAATTATACAACATGATTATGGAGGAAGGAGTATTAAATGCTCCTAAGTGACAGGAGCACAATCTTAACATATGCATATGGCATTTCAGTGCTTCACATTCAACCAACCAATGCAAGACTTTCAAAAGATTCATCAATAAAAAGATGAGTTATGGTTTGGTTATCTCAATGTAAAAATACCAAGCTTTGGGTCTTGTATGTTAACTTCAAACCTAGGGGGAAAAAAGTTGAGTCGGATTTGGGAAAGCTTGATATGGATGGTGAAGTTAGTCATAATGGGAGCAGATGTCAAAAGGTTCAAACATATATGGAGACAATTCAAAAGTTTCTTCTGCAAACAAAGGCAATAGAGGGATTCAAGAAGCTGCGTTTTTCCATGTGTCCTTGCTCAAATATGCTGCATTATGAAGAAGTATGGACTCAAGTTATCCCTAATAACCCGAGTTGGTACCTAGATAACAAAAACTCCGAGTTGAGATGGAATAAAGGAGTCAGTCAACCTGCCTTGTTGGCCTTCTTTTGTGTCAATTTTGAGTAAGCTAAGCAAGCCTAAAGTGGTCCGATTAAACAACAAGATTGAAAAGGTCTGTGATAATGATTCAGAAGACAAGGGGGGAAGCATAAAGAAGAAAGATGAAGAAACTCTCAGAGACAAGGTACATGATGATTATTTTGCTCTGGTCAAAGACCAGAGAAGAGTAAAAAAGAAAGCTAGGTTAATCAAACAAGCAGCTACCAACCAATTACAAGCAATGATAGTTCATGTGGATGAGAAAGGTTTGCAAGGTAGTGAATGATTATTATTTAGATGACAGTAATTAATGGTAATCATAATTAATGCGAATTTATATTTACAATGAGGATTAGAGAAAGAATGTGAAGATTTGAACATTTCACCACAAAGATAAAAGATGAGGTTGAAAGCACTCTTCTAAATCCATTCATCTTAAGATTACCTCTACAAATCCAACGATATAAAATAAACTTAGAGTTAACTATAGGTTGAAGTATTTATAAATTGTATATTACTCTAATTTTATATTAAAATAATCTATTGTACTTCAATAAAAGTATGTTCTGGACTTCTGGTGATGGAAACAAAGGCCTAATATTGCACTGTTTTTATTTATGACCAAGTAGTCTTGCAATTTTAACAATAACGCTCGATTTAATAAATATTTATGACCAAGTGAAACTAAAATTCGACGTGGTTAAGAAAGAATACGATTATTAGAAAGTTCTTTACATCGACAAATGTTAGTAGTATTAATCAGAATCAACTTGTGAAATAGGAGGACAAATATTTTGCTATTTGAAAATATTTGTTTGTTCACTTTCTTCCAATAATCTCAGGAATCAATACAGAATCAATACAGAAGACAGAAATTTGAAGTACAAATATATACATTAAGAAAAAAAGGTTTAAGGTGCCATCACTGCCATGTAATTAACTTCTTTTGCAGCAGGGTTTAACTCCACAACATATTTTCTCCTTTGTAGACAAGTGAAGTAACTGACCATTGATATGCGAACGAGGTATTCCTACTCTTGTGGAAGACTTCCATGCGGTGCAGAATGCATCAGCTACCTGGGCTGAGAAGCCGTTGTTACTGAGGTCAAGTAACTGTAAATGTTTTGCATTGCTGATGGCAGCGGATAGTTCATCGATTGGTTGGCTTTGACTACTGCAGGTATCAGCCAACTTCGATTCTAAGTCATCGATCTTTGATTCATTGTCGTAACTATCAGCTACTTCYAGCTGATAGGAACAACCTTCTCTGTCTTGCTCATTAGAAGGACCTTGATTTTTGTTATGTTCAGAGCACAGCATTTCTAAACTCTTTTGGCCTGTTTCTACATTTTCAATAGGTTGATACTGTACTTCCTGCTCAATATTGCCAGAAAGATTGAGTTCCTCGAGAGACTCGTTTTCTTTTAGGCAGCAAATAATTAGTCAGAGTTTAATCTATGTGAATAGTTTTAAAGAAAAATATCAAAAAATCTTATATCAGCAAAATTCTAACCAATAAGTGCCTTGATGATTTGAACAACCCCAGTGAGACCAAGCTTGCACTTGTTAAGCAGCAAAAGTTTCATGCAACATTCTGGGTTTGAAAGTAATGATGCTAATGCATTTCCACCCTGCATTTAAATCTCAGGTCAATGAGCTTAAGAAAAACTGAGGTTTACCTTGTGAAGTTGTAATAAGAAAATTGAAGCAAACCTCTGAAGTAATGGGATTTCCGGCAAGATTCAACTCAAGTATGTTCAAGACCGCTGGAATTGTCTTCAGTCTTTCAAAGAAATTCGGTCTTAGTGCACAATATGATAGGTTCAACTTCACCAGCTCTTGGGTGTCATGGAACAGGGATTCAGTCAACTCTAGTGCTCCATCCTGCAATTTAGCAACAGCCACGTCATGGTGCGGTGAAAGAACAGTGGTAATGCTTAATATGGCAGAATTTGAAGCGATGAAACACACTTACAGATCCAATATTTGTTGCGCCAAGCATGAGACCTGACAGACATGACGATCTAGCAAGCTGACAAACACTATCAAGTGCATGTTTGTTCAGCTTTAAACCATCCAGACTCAATTCTGAAAACCTACGGAGAAAAATGAATGATCAAATGATTCAGAGCACAAAACATAATTTAATCTAAACTGAAAAAATGAATTAAACCAAACCTTTCAAGTTTTGCAAGTTTCCCTAATAGGTTGGCCAAAGAACTGCCAGATATGGGATTATTATATCCTGCCCAGGAAAAAAAGTCAGACATCTAATTAAGAAATGAGCATGGAGCCAACTGGAGTACTGGACCCCTTGACGAAGTCATTTACCTACAAATAGCTGCGATAGCATAGAACCCGAATCCAATGCATCGGCAACTTTTTGAATTGTTTGGGATGTGATTGAACATCGCTCAATATTCAGACTATAAAGACCTGCGGTGGAAGACCAACAGAAAAGATTTCAGTATAGGGTAAATACCAACTTACCAACCTTTCCTGCCATATTTGTCATTAGTTCATGACTTCATCCAAACACTGAAGCAAATTCGGACAAATAATAGTTAAACAATTCACCTTTACAATTACTCAATATGGTGAACAGGTACGTTCCACAGGCATCAGTCAGACGGTTTCCTGAGATGTTAAGAACTTCTAGTCGACTAATGAGCACAGGACACTCACAAATCTGAGGGGGAAAAATCATGACAGAAAAGAAGAGAGATTAAGACGTGGTGAAATATCACTAAGCAGGCTCCTCTAATCCTCACCAGTCACGAACTCACAAGAAAAAAAATAAAATTAAGGCACTTCAGAAGTTGACATTATGGAAACTTCCATTTAGTCACTCGTGCATTATAATTTATTAATAAGAGTCCATGACTTATTACTTATTTCAGAACCAGAAATAAGATAAAGGAGAAACACAATCAATAAAAGATGAAAACCCTGTCAAGTTGGTTACCTGAAATAAAGAAGTTGGTCCAAATATATTACAGTGCAGATCTAACACCAAGGCTCCATAATTCTGACCTGATAACATCAATGCCTGCTTCAGTTTCTCCATTGTTGGATTCCCTGAGGATAGTAGAATGCTCACATTATAAAAACAAACTTGATATATTACCAGGACTTGATAGAGATCGCAGTTAATGACTTACAATAGTCCATTTCAAATGAAATCAATGAGTCACTACATTTGACTTTTTTATAATTATGAAACTAGAGTCAACCTAAAACAAATCAAACTTTCTACATTATTAATTTATTGTAAGGTAACAAACGATTGTAGAATAATATTTACAATCCATCAAAGGTACAATTGAAACTAGTCACTCTATCATCAAGAGGGTACAGCTGTACAGTGTATACATCCAACAATTTTGTACATCAACTTTTCAGAGGCATTGAGTGACATTGTTTATGACAGGTGACAAAGTCAGTGACACAATCATTGGGATGGAAAAGTACAGTGCAGTTACCTAACTTATTATGAGAAAAATTTAGCATTGAAATAGTTCTGTGGGCACTCAAAGCTTCCAGTAGAGGAACTACTGACATATCTTGAACCTCACAATCAGATACTACGACTTCATCTTCAGAAATCTGCAATGAGAGGCAATATATTAAGAAACAAATGGTAGATAACAAATCCAGTGTAAAGAAAAGATAAACAAATGGTAGATAAACTAGACAACTTTGGTGGCTTGGAGTGCTTCCATACCTAGTCAAATCCAGTGTAAAGAAAAGATAAACAAATGAGAGATAACAATAAAAGCTCAGAGTGCTTCCATACCTCTAAATTGTATAACTTCATTAACAATTTCAAATTTGGTGGCTCGGACAATTTCTGGCAGCAGTCCACATACAATTTTATCAATCTCTTCTGCACCTGTCCTGTCAATGTTTAGAACTTTTCAGCCATTCAGAGTAATAGTTCAGACTTCAGAAGTTAAAAGGAAAGAAGCATCGTATATGCATGCAAAAGAAGTACAGAATACTTTCCTGCTGTACTTCTGTTATGCAACTACAAAATCACATATTCTGATTTTGTACAAGTAAAAAGAATCTAGAGTACAGATCAAGCAGAAAGCAGCAGGAAAAAAAAAACTTATGCTGGTTAAGTTACGATCAGTGAAGAATTTACAGAAGGCCAGAAAAAGTTCCTAAATTCCTGAACAGCAAGAAATTTGTCTATCGAAAGAAAATGATGAGTTTTTCTCTCTTGTACAATCACATCAGTATTTTAGAAACATTTCTCCATATACATTACTAAAATTATAAGGGATTTTTCCTAAGGTACCCTTGAGATTTGGGCTAATAGCTCAAGTATCTCTGTGCTAGGAATCAGAATTGAAATGCAAGGCAGAATTAAGAAGAAGAGAAAGAAAAATAACAGAGACCAAGGAATTGTAGAGGGTTTGATTGATAATCCTTCTTTCGAGAGGAAGGTCTCTCCCACAAAAGAAAATTACAAGGAGAAAATACTRCAATTACTTCCAACATARCCAATACAATCACAGGCTACTTGATTTAAAGGTAAACAGACTTGCAAAACAAGAAAGCAAGGAAATTAAAGCATAACCGAAAGCAAAACAGAAAGCATAACAAAATTAATTAAAGCATAACAGAATTAATATTGTGCAGARGTTAATGCCCCTTAACTAACTGCCTTTCCCACTCCTGAAGCTCCTCTTCGTGAATAGGTAAACAATATTGGAGGTTGTGGTAGATTCCTTGCATTACCCGCCGCCCAAACAGCCACCTTGTCCTCAAGGTGGAAAGAAGGAAATCGGAGTTTGAGCGCAGCATAATCCTCCCAAGTGGCTTCATACGGAGGAAGGTGCTTCCATTTAATGAGCACATCCAATCCCATTGAAGTTGATGCCTGCTGCCTGACCCCCAACAGCTCTTCCGGTTCCACATCAAACACCAAGTCCGAAGTAATCTGAGGAGGCAGAGGAGATGATACCTGAGTAGGCCCAATGGCTCGACGGAGCTGAGAGATGTGAAAAACCGGATGAATTTTCGTAGAAGCTGGAAGTAGGAGTTTATACGCCACCTCCCCAATTCGAGCTTCAACTGGAAATGGTCCATAAAATCTTGGAGAAAGTTTCTCATTGGCACGCTTAGCCAAGGAATTTTGGCGGTACGGCTGTAACTTCAAAAATACCAAGTCTCCAACTGAAAAGGTTCCCTCCCTGCGGCGTTTGTTTTCGTATTGTCGCATATACGCCTGGGCCTGTAGGAGATGAAACTTGATATCATCCAAAATAGCATCACGTTCCCGGAGTTGATCTTCGACTGAACAGACAGCCGTAGCCCCAGAATCAAAGCGGATCAAACGAGGAGGATCCCTCCCATACAATACTTTAAAAGGAGAATATTTCAGTGCCGAGTGTGTAGCCGTATTGTATTGTAGCTATATTCTGCCCACGCAAGCCAGTGAGACCAAGTCTTTGGCTTTCCATTAATGAAACAACGAAGATAAGCTTCAAGCCCCTTGTTGACTACCTCCGTATTTCCATCCGATTGAGGATGATAGGAAGTACTTCGGCACAAAGAAGTGCCTTGCAATCTGAATAACTCTGTCCAGAATAGACTAGTGAAGACTTTGTCACGATCACTAACAATCGACTCCGGAAAACCATGGAGACGTACCACTTCCTTCATGAATGTTTGAGTAACCGTAAGAGCAGAGAAAGGATGTTTGAGTGGGATGAAGTGAGCGTACTTCGAGAGACGATCCACCACCACAAGAACCGTATCCCATCCATTAGACTTAGGAAGGGCCTCGACGAAGTCCATAGAAACTGCCTCCCACACTTGAGTAGGTACGGCCAAAGGCTGCAATAAACCCAAGGGGCTGACACTAGCCGCCTTTTGCTGTTGACACACCGAACATTGTTGCACATAAGCTGTAATGTCTCTTCGCATTCCGGGCCAATACCACTCAGCAGCTATACGTTGGTAAGTGCGAAAATCTCCCCCATGTCCTCCGGTGGGTGAGTCATGATACTCCCCTAACAAGGCTTTCCGAATTTCCGTGTCTCGAGGAACCACCATTCTGTCTTTGTACAACAAATACTCACCATTCCAAGTGAACCCTTTGAGTGGAGTTTTACCCGATTGAACTTCCCTTATAGTATCTTGAATCCACTTATCTTGTTGGATTTTATTKCGAATAGAGCTCCAATTAATTCTGCTTGTGGCAATGATAGAATTGCATTCCTCTTTATTCGGATCAAACTCACGAGATAGGGCATCGGCCACGATGTTGGTAATTCCCGGCTTGTAGATGATTTCAAAGTTATAACCCAATAACTTGCTCACCCATTTTTGATATGCGGCCCCAACTTCCCTTTGCTCCAAAAGAAACTGTAAGCTTTTTTGATCTGTTCGCACTTCGAATTTCCGCCCCAAGAGATAGTGTCTCCACTTCTGAATTGCTAACACAATTGCCATTAACTCCTTCTCATATATTGGCTTGCTTCTAGCTTGTATTCCCAACTTCTTGCTAAAGTAGGCCACCGGATGACCCTGTTGAAGCAAGACTGCTCCCAATCCATGTCCAGAGGCATCTGCTTCGATTGTAAATTTTTGAGTGAAATCGGGCATGGCCAAAACCGGGGCCTGAACCATGGCCTGCTTAAGCAACTCGAATGCCACCGAAGCTCCCTCATGCCAAGCAAAGCTGTCCTTTCTTAACTGATCTGTCAATGGCGACGCAATCGTAGCATACCCTTTTATAAACTTACGATAATAACCCGTCAATCCCAAGAATCCACGTAATTCCCGTATGTTTGTCGGTAAAGGCCAATCCAGAATTGCTTGCACCTTAGAGCGATCCATAGCCACCCCATTGGATGAGATCGTGTGTCCTAAGTATGCTACCTCAGCCTTAGCAAATTCACACTTCTTTGCATTAGCATATAGCTGGTGCTTGCGGAGCTCCAATAGGACAGTGGTGAGATGCTCAGCATGTTGTTCCAGAGAAGTACTATACACCAATATATCATCGAAGAATACCAAAACGAACTTACGCAAATAAGGTCGAAAAACATCATTCATGAGACACTGGAATGTGGRCGGGGCATTGGTCAAACCAAACGGCATCACGAGGAACTCGTAATGTCCATCATGAGTACGAAATGRCGTCTTATGTACGTCCGAATCCTTCARCCGTATTTGATGATACCCTGCTCTTAAGTCCAACTTAGACAAAATTTTGGCTCCAAACAACTCGTCTAACAACTCATCGATAATAGGTATCGGGTATTTATCCGAAACAGTTACCTTATTGAGGGCGCGATAATCGACGCAAAAGCGCCACGAACCATCACGCTTTTTGACCAACAGCACTGGACTCGAAAAAGCACTCGTCGAAGGTTGTATCAAACCAGCTTTCATCATGTCTCCTACTAACCGCTCTATCTCATCTTTCTGAAATTGTGGGTAGCGGTATGGCCTTACGCTAACCGGGTTGGTTCCATCCTTGAGATGAATGGCATGGTCGACTGCTCGTCTTGGTGGTAGCTGCTGTGGAGTGTTAAATACCCCTATGCATTGACGGAGGACCTGCTGAATTAGCGGAGGAGCATCCGCCCAATTATRCGAGCCCTCCACTTCTTCCTCCAAATCCTTCTCCATCTTGCTACACTCCACCAGGAATCCACCTCCCTCCTTTTGTATATTCCGAAACATTGCTTTCAACGAGATTCCGGTTCGTCCCAAAGACGGATCCCCTCTCAGAGTATGTGTGGAACCATTCAGCTGAAACTTYATTATTTGAGTTTTCCAATTAGTGGTAATCGTACCCAATTTCTCGAGCCATTGAATGCCCAGTATGAGGTCTGAGTTTCCCAAAGGAAGCGATAAGAAATCCTCGACTACAGTAACCTCCGGAAGGTGCAAAACCACCCCCTTACATTCTCCATCTCCTTGTACCGACTCCCCTGTACCCAAAGTCACCCCAAATCGGTGGCCGGATTGCACTTCTAATCCCAACCGACCAATGATAGGGGTAGATATGAAATTGTGAGTTYCTCCTGGGTCAATCATGACCACCACCTCATTGTTATTCACCACCCCTTTCAGCTTCAATGTTTTGGGATTAGTTAAACCCATGACTGAGTTAAGAGAAACCCCTGCTGGGTTACTGCCTTCATCCTCGATTGTCACGCCATCGCTCCCCGGTTGGGCATCAATATGATTGAATTTCCTCCTCTCCATTTCTGCACCTCCTCTTCTCCGTGTCATCCACCATCAAGACACTCAGTTCACGGCGCTTACAACGGTGGTTGAGTGACCACTTCTCATCACATCGGAACAAAGTCCTTTCTCTCGTTTCGCCTGAACCTCTTTCTCCGTCACGCTTGAACTCGCCGCCGGGTCGAAACGGAAGAGATGAGTTAGAGTTTGTGTTTGTGTTACTTTTTTCGAATTCTGGAAGGTGGTAAAGAGTTAGATGTTGCAATAATTAAAACGATTAACAGGGCCATTGTTGTTTGGGCCTCTCCAGTGGCCGACCCAATTCCTTTTGCTGGACTTGTTTTTTCATCTACCCTCAAAGAGATCTCCATTGGCATGGTCCAAGTTCAAAGGATCCATGACCCGAACCTCGCCCGAATCTCCTTCTCAGCCATTTATGTATTGACCCATAGCTTATTTCTTCTGGAACCCCCTCAATCGGAGCAACAATTCCACAAAATGTCGTCGATATTCCACAACACCCCCAGTCCCCTGTTAGTGGCCAAGCCACTGCTCCTGTATGTACCCGCCGCCTGGGATCGGAATTGCCTCAACAGCATCCCCTTGAGTTCCTCCCATCGAGCAAAAGGACGTCGCCGGCTCTCCCACTTGAAACACAAAAGAGCGTCTCCTTCGAGGGCCACCACCGCGGCCTCCACCTTATCCTCCTCGTCAGTCGATAGAATCGAAAGTATCTTTCGGCGCGTAGAATCCACCCGTCGGGATTAGTCCCATCAACAGAGGTATGGTCCAATTTCTTAATTCTCCAACTTTGATTTGCGCCACCCACGTTAATTTCCCTGTCCTAATTGGGTTGTCCACCACCGTGCGGCGGCGATACTCTCGTTCAGCTCGTAGCTCAACCTTAAAGCGTTCTTGGTCTTCCAAGATCTGGTTCGAGTGGGTTTCCACCTTGGTGGGTAGCTCAGATATGTCAGCTCTGAGCTGACGAGTGATCTGCTCCAGTTGTGACGAGACTTCACTCGCCACCACACCTCCCAAATCCTCGCTTGTAGGGTCTATCAATTGATTTCGTGTAACCGGAGCCATCTCCGATCAAGGATCGAGTTGCTCTGATACCAAGTTGCTAGGAATCAGAATTGAAATGCAAGGCAGAATTAAGAAGAAGAGAAGAAAAAATAACAGAGACCAAGGAATTGTAGAGGGTTTGATTGATAATCCTTCTTTCGAGAGGAAGGTCTCTCCCACAAAAGAAATTACAAGGAGAAAATACTTCAATTACTTCCAACTACCCAATACAATCACAGGCTACTTGATTTAAAGGTAAACAGATTTGCAAAACAAGAAAGCAAGGAAATTAAAGCATAACCGAAAGCAAACAGAAAGCATAAACAAAATTAATTAAAGCATAACAGAATTAATATTGTGCAGACGTTAATGCCCTTAACTAACTGCCTTTCCCACTCCTGAAGCTCCTCTTCGTGAATAGGTAAACAATATTGGAGGTTGTGGTAGATTCCTTGCACTCTGAGGCTTCAATAACGCCTCATATACCCCGACTGCCCTGAGGTTAGGGAGTAATAGTTCACGTAACCCTGTTGTCACTTTTCCATCCATTAAATAGTTAAACTAACTGACTAACCCATTAAAAACTTAAATTAACCTATTAAACACTTAGACGAACTAATTAACCTATCATTAACCAACTATTAACCACCTTACCACCACTTGGCCGCGAACCTCCATCGACCAGACCCCACATCAGACCCACCAAATCAGACTGAGCCCACCACAGCCACTGCACTAGACGGAACCAACACCCAAATTCAACAGCCACAACACAACCCACGAACCCATATTCGACAACCACCAACGCAACCGCACTAAATTGCAGCAAACCCAGATTCAAACCCCACAAAATTCGATCCACGAGCTAAAACAAGAACAGTAGGCTTGTCCAGCCAATTTGAATCCAGTTGAATGGAAAGCTAATTCAATGGAACGCCACGAGCCCGAACAACTACAGACCAAACGTGATGAACCCACGAGCCAGGCAATCCGAACCACACAACCAAATCACAGTAAAACGCAGCTTGAATTTAGAGTCATGGCTCATGTGTGTGTTCAGTTGGGGGAATTGTGGTTGTGGTTCGATTGGGGGTTTGTGGTGAGGATTGTTCGTGGTGGGGGTGGTATTGTGGGCATGCGCATGGGTTTGTGGTGAGGGTGGTTTCGTGGTGAAGATGAGTTTCGTGCTTGAATTTGGGCTCATGGTGGCCTTGCTCAAATGGAGATTAGAGAATGAGGAAGAGAGAAGAAAGAAGGATGGAGGAGACAAACGAAGGAAGAAGAAAGTGGTTAGAGTAACGGTGTTATAACGGAGTCATAACTTTGGTTACTACCACTAAGGGCACGTGAGCTATTACCCCCTAACCTCAGGGATACATGAGGAAAAATCCCAAATAATAAAGCTCAGTCCGTTTCTAACTCTCCAAGAACAGAAATTTATGGCTCATGGACCTGGTACATCCACCCAGCATTACCTCAGTCTATAGCTATATATTATCCATTCATGCAATGATGCAAATTATGATACATTTTTAATTGATTACCAACAAGCTTTTTATTTTATTTTTTTTAACAAAAAAGAGGGAAAAGGAAAATTCAGGTATTAAAACAATATTGTATAAAAGAGCCCTAGATATGTCAAACTTGAAAATACGTGCCATGTTAGTGAAAAAAGGAGTAAATTCAGCATAAATATCAAGTTAGTATGCCAAATAACAGAACATTATTAGAGAGGCAGAAAAAGAATGCATTAATACCCTCAATGGAAGCTTCTATGTAACGTCCTGCTTGAGCAATGCTTAAAATAGATTCCACAGCATCATTAGTAGTCAGAATACGCTCTCCAGATTTCAAATTGCCAATAATTGGCAACAGACCTGTTTTCACAGCATAGAAATTATGCAGCAGTCACCCTACAATTCATAATATTGACGGATACATTAAACAAAACATTAAACAAAACATGGATCTGATCATTGCAAGACCTGCATAATCTTTAGGCATATGAAAGTGTCAAACTATAATTCTTAAATGCCTTGGTCTCCAGTAAACAAATGGTGATTTATTCACTACCGGGTTCATTCTGACATGTAGGAATGAGCTTTATGCGTTCATGCTTCGTTTATTATTTGCACTTAATGGGAGAAAAGAGGGTAGTTGGTAATGTATATCATATTCATGTATTGTCAGAATGCCTACTTCTGATGTCCCTGAGAAAAACTACCATCCCCATCCTACAAATTTAAAATGGTCAGCCAAACAGCTAATAAGAGAACTTCCTAACCTCCCAAGTATATGTATCCAAACATGAAAAAGAAGATCTACAAAGCAGATCTCTGACTGAAGTTTGATTGTGCTCTTTGTTACAAATTTACAATATGAACCATTTTCAGCATATTAAGCTATTTCATTCACCCTGAATTTTAAAGTATCATGGAAGTCGCCATGGTACTTTCAAGAATAAAATTGAAATTCCACATAGCTTTCCTACCACTGGATCTCTTTTGTGAAGATAGTTGTAAGTAGTATGAGCAGGCTGCTTGGACCTTCAAGTCTTCGATATCCAGCTCACCAACAAACAAACTTGACTCTATGTCAATGTACACCGAAATATCTTCAACTTTAARTCTTATGCCACACTGAAACAAACAAAAAGGTTGAGAAAAGTAGGTCACATTGCTTCTGTGCACAGAAAATTTAATAATTCCACTTTATGCAAGAGATTTAATGACCTCTTCTTCTCTAATTACTACAGCTTTATTGCTCGGCATGAAACCATTTTTAGTGACTTACTGATCCGTAGTCTGTAAAAGTGCTTGAGCAGTCACATTCAAGTTAGATTACTATAATAAAAAATTATTGTCATCACCTCACTGACAGAATAAGGGCAGTAACTATAACTATAATGTAGCATGGTTGGACAGATAAATATAACTTGCTTGAGGATTTCACAATCATGAAAGATGGCATATTGAGATCCTAAGGGATCTTATTTTAACTTTTAAAGCACTGAAGTTGAATTTTCTCAACACATCAGTGACATCTAATGTATTCGAGAATCAAGATAAGTGCCAGAGTACCTTATTGTCAGCTAAAGTCTTGATATTACTGTGAGCAGCTTCTACAAGAGAACTTGATTTATGAGAACGGGCACTTTCTTCAAGGTTAGGTCGACTGCATGAGCTGGTGTCATGTTTACAAAGATCTGGCTCAAGATCCTGCCAAAATCCAAACAGAGGAAAAAATGAACCTTTTTTCCATGGCTAATTGGTACTTCCACTTTTTTTAGAAGGTACGTGATAAAGAACCTCTACCTGTAAGTCAGTAGCTGGATCAAGATGATTGCTCCTACCTTCAACTGTATATGGTTAAGAAACAGATTTCAGTGCTCAGCTTTCCCCCCCCCCCCTCCCCCCCCCCCCCCCAAAAAAAAAAAAAAAAAAAAAAAAGAAGAGAAGGAAGATTCATGCAGTGTTAACCCACATTCATTTGATGTAGCAATATCCTCTAACAGAGTTGTATCCGGTCTTTTGCTTGAACATTGTGCATCTTCTTCGTCATCAGAAAGTACAAGACGATTACGTTTTCGAATGGCAGTAGTCAAAGGACTTCCTAATGAATCAGACATTATGGGAGACGCTTCAGTTTTCCTGGAAAACCTTTTGACTCTTTCTTCACTATTTTTTTCAGGTTTCTTCAACTTTCTACAACGAGAAAGCGAGCTCAAAGCTTCGTCATCTTCAATATCTTCAATGGTAGAAACATGTTTATCCAGAGGAAGGGATTCATTACTGCACAATGACCCACAGTCAGCAAACCTATTCTCAGCGTTACTGTCATTTTCCTCCGTATCAGTTTCAGAACAGCTCTCCCTCGATGTACAATGATGCCCCTCCTCATTGTTGGCTTGGGCTTTCAGGGCTTCTATCTTACGCTTCAAATCCCTAGAAAGAAGCACAAGTTTAAGAAAGCAATAAGTTAGTCTTCCTCCATGCCTAATCTAAATTTTAATTGAAAAGATTGATGCAAGCATAATTTGTAATAAGCCATCTGCTAATAGCAGTTGTTCTACATCATTATCTTTCAACATCACCATTGAAATTGGGAATAACAAGGTAAGATAGCCAGGTATCATTTTATCAGTAGAAAGCCTGAATGAAAACCCATGAATGTTTGAATTTCAATTCTTGAATTGCTTCAATTCCTCCAAAAAATCCTTAGAGTAATTCATTTAAATCAACTTTTTTTTTCTACGGTAAGAAAGAGAAAGTGAGGGAAGCCAAAGAGGATACTCTAATTTGTGAATAGATTTTTAAACTAAGATCCAATGAATATAATTTGCAATGTACTCGGAGCAAACTTAAACATTCAATTAAGCAAGAAAGAAACAACCAGATAGAGCCAATAAAAAGAAATAATAATAATAATAATAATAATAATAATAATAATAATAATAATAATAATAATAATAATAATAATAATAATAATAATAATAGTAATAATAATAATAATAATAATCAATCAATCAATCAATCAATCAAAATTTCAGTGCTGATGATCTTTGACATTAATATCATACCTAACTTTTTCAACGTTATCAGTTCTCATTAAGTAACAGTAATGCATATTCTCCAAAGCAGAGATTTGCAGATAAGTTTTGTTTGCCTGAACTGCAATCCTGTTACAATATCAAGATAATGAATATCCAGATTGTTAGAAAAGATTCAATGGTAACTTAAAAAACAATTAGATGTCAACATTGACCAACCTATCTGGCTTCAGGCAGAAAGATTCTACACAGAGAGGTTTCCTAATTTCCTGGCAAAAATCCATGGAGCTACAGGTTGACAAAACCATAAAAGCTCCGTTCCACTAAGATCTTATTATTTTCATATGGATCTGTCCGATTAGGTTTTTCTGAGCTTTGCTTTATATGATGTCTGGTAAATATCCTTTTTCTGTTCTAAACTTGCCCCATATATTGGGCGCACGACGCTCTCAAATTCACTTTCTCTATGTACCACATACTCTAAATTATTACACAAAAACCACCCACTTTCACACTCCTGTTTTTTGTATTTACCATTACTAGGAGGGTCACAGCGTAGTCGAGCAGAACTGACAAAATTTGTTTAGATTTTTGGGAATATTCATACACTATACCTGCAATCAAGTCTAAGTCCTACCCTACCCAGTTTGAAAATTGCTTAAGAATTAAGTGTGGAGGCTTGAAACTCGCTGTCACTTAAGAGGGGAGAGGGGGGTCACACACTTATATCTTATCAAACATTTTATGAATGGATTCAACCTTATTAGATATTAGCCCACATACTGAAATGCTCTACAATCTACAAGAAATGCCTTTCTTGTAGTTCTTTATGTCCATCACCCATAATTTAAGGTTCAATGAACACCGAACATGTCTAAGAGATATGAAGTGTGATACCTGTAACCGTCTTCAATTGTTTTTAATGCATCTTCGAAATTACCCAAAGATTCCAAAGCATCACCCATATTGATTTTTACTATTGCTTGGCCCTGAAATTGCCATTGATCAATATGCATTAGGCTGACTAAAAAGATTTCTCAATCATGTCAAACTTCATTGAAAAAAGTTAATAAATATTAAGACTTGAAAACAATGTTTCTACAWTMTAATACCTCTAAAGACTCTAATGGGCCCTCATGCAAAAAATTGTACATGTAATGGGAAATCAAAAGGCAAACAGCTGAAAAGGACTAGAGAGAAGCTTAAAATGGAGTTGTACTTCTGGCCTATACTATACATACTACATAGCTGAATGATTCTATATTCTGTATTTAAGCAAGTGAAATACTTAAAAAAACAATAAAACTCACCTCCAAATTACCAATCACTTCATAGATTTCCAAACTTTTGGTAAACCATTTACGAGCTTTGTGGAAATCCCTAAGGTTTTGATATGACTCTCCAACATTCACATATGAATCAGCCAGCTTCTCTTTGTCACAGAGGGAGCGTGCAACTTTCTTCTTCCTTTTTGCAATTTCTCGATGCTAGAGGACAGTTAATCAAAGTTAGAAAGAGTTCTTCAATAAAAATACTATGAGCTTCAAACAATTAGATGTTGCTGGAATTATTAGATATAWAAGATAGTCCAGAAATTTAAGAATATATTTTATAACAGCTGGTAGAATTAATAAGCCACCATCACACGTCATTCTTCTTATAACAGGTAAAAATAGACTGCATATGAATTGAAAAAAAATAAAAAATAATAACAACATAACCTAACTTAAAAGCCCCATCTGCATAAAGAATGAGGAAGCAGAAATACATGACCATCGGTACCATCTCTTCCCTGATATGATACAGTGAATGCTGGATAGTGACATATTAGATAGTAGAATATTGCTTTATTTCCAGCTTAGGACAGTAAATATTGATGGAGTGAGTTTCAATACAATGAGAAGAAAATTGCAGGCAAAAACATGGCCAATCTATTATYAAATGGCTAGCTTCTTACAAATACTCTGTAGAACATTTCAAAAATCAAAATATGAACATTTGAGATAGGAGATCAAATCATTTACTAAACCAATTGAATGTTTCAAATTTTATACAAGACAAAATCTATCAAAAAGCCCCTTAAAGAGTAGAAGTTAAGGGTTTATATGATAAAAACTGAGGAAAAAAAACAAAAGAAAAAAGAAGATAGACAAATCCAGAAACCACTTGTCTCATACTTCTGATCAATAGCTAATGCGGAGTTTTCCTGATAAAGGTTTCAATTGCTAGTGTATTATTATTAGTTCTAACCTCAATGCTTCTAACAGTAAACAATATCAAATTCTTTCACTGAAATAAGCCATTTAAAGGAGGATCACACATTCACAACACATCAAATATAAAGAGAAAGTGGAGTGGAAAAGAGTAAGCAAAACAATACAAATGTGAAAATAACTTCACAAGACCAACAAAATAAAAAATAAAAAATAAAAAGATTAAAAATTGTACTTCCTCCGTATCAAAAAAAGTGTTACATTTTCATAATATATGTGAAACATATTTTATTGAAGTGTAACACTTTTTTTTGATACGGAGGAAGTAGCATATTCTTCACTTAGAAGTCAAAAGGATGTCAACGAGCCCCAACAATGTGATTTTTCTCTCTTGTGGTCTATATAGCTACTCATTAGACAGTTAAAATATTTTCAAATTGGTCAATAAGAGTTCATGTTTCAGCAGGGGAAAGTTACCGGGCTAGTATATTGGCTTGTCTAAGGAAGCGTCCAAGGTAATCTACCTATTGAGATTCGAGAATCAGGCGTCCTGTCAATGTTAACTTCTTGAGTTCTTATCCTTTCTAACAAAGGACAGACGGCCTTTACTCTGCATTAGTTTGGCTCTTTCAAATTCAGAACTGATTATCTAACATCCACAACTAATTTAATAATGACTTAAGTGACCCGACAGCCCAAAGAGACAAAAGCTTAAGCCATTTCATTGCCCCTCTCAACAAATATTTTCTGCCCTCACTTTTCTAGTAAATGGTAGGACGAAAGAAATGAACGAGAAGAAAAATAGAAAAATGATGATCTTCTGTACACAGAAAAATCCCCTGGCTGTCATGTAGCTTTATCATATTTAACCAGGATATACTGGGACTGGATTGAGCAGAATTGAAGAATCTTAAATCAGACACTTACTTTTTCCCATGCTTTAATTGTGTATGATTTTTCAATTAGAAGATCAAGAGAAGTCATTAATTGCTTCAAACACTTTCTTTCGCGTGAAGTTCCTTTGGATTCGGTCCAGTTACGAGTCAATTTCTTGTACTTCTGTTCTTCTGTTTTCATTTCCTTCAACACTTTAACAAATTCCGTTACAACTTGAATATTATCTTCTACTTGACGGGCCAAAGAATATTCATCTTCCAAGGATTTAACCAGTTCAGAAGCCTTCCGGTAGCTTGACAAAGCCTGGTCATACTTCAGAACTTTGCCATATAATTCCCCAAGATTTATATACCCTTTAGCCTCCCCTTGGCGATGACCTATTGTGTGACAAATCTGAATGTCCTTCCTAATATGATCTTTAGCTTTGGTCCACAATCTTAAAGTTGTATATACAGATCCAAGGTTATGATGTAGCCTACTGCGCCCATCATCYGTTTCGCTCACCTCCTCCTCATCACAGATTTCCAGTCCCTTGGTAAGATTTTTTTCAGCCTCTTCCAAGCAACCAAGGTCCATTTCAAGCATTCCAATATTATTATACGCATCAATATATTCTTTCAGATAAGTCGATTTAGAATCTGGAGGATTTTCTTTCAGTGTTCGTGCAAGACTCATAGCAGACTTGAAATACTTTTTAGCCTTCTGGACAGCGGAAGGGTCATCCGACTTAGAGAAAATTGCATGGTACGTGCGCCCAAGTTGAGTTGTGGCTCTTTGCTCCTCTATCAGATCATTCACCTCTTTGGCTAGTCTCAAATGCTCTTTCTGCAGTAACAATCGTGAAGCAGTTCATTCATAGACAGTTTATACAAACTTAAACAATGGTATAGTATTAACAGCAATTCCAGATCCTAATAAATTTCTGAAGACGGAATTTGAATGATACTTCAAGAGTATATGAATTGAGCAAGGATATAATAAACGTCATGTGCAAAAAATTGAATTGCTCGAATTGAAAATTCAGCATACAATAGCAGAAATAACTGTTTCCAAATATTTTAAAACAAAACAGAACCTTGCTTCACCTAATACCACTAACAGCAACCATTAACAGCAGAATGAGAGTCCAAAATATTAGCTTTCGAAAACCCACATAACTGAAAGAAATTTCCTTAGCAAAACCCAAAATTAAAGTCCATCATATGAGATCAAGGGTTTTTATATTGACTTATATGAATTTTGATTAAATTAAATAATCTGCTTATTCACCTTTACTAATTTAAACTCATTCCGTCTAAAATATAATGGTTTTTAGGGTCATGTACATTATAAAGTAAACTAACACAAAACTATTAAAAATCTTATAACAGATAAAAGGCAAATTGAGGAACAAATTAACTAAAACCACCCAAAAAAAAAAAAAAAAGCAAAATTGGGAACAAAATGAACTCCAAAACAAATAACAGTCAAACACACCCCTTTAGATATTCAAACCCTCAAAATTCACATCCCAGCAAAAATCAGCAAGAAAAATCTGCCAATTAACGAACAAAAACCAAAATTCCCCCAAAAAAATTACCTGATAATGGAGTGCATTCTCAAAATCGTCAAGTAGCAAATAAAGCTCACCCATAGTTTGACAAGAAGGAAGACGATCTTTAAGAAGCAAATAATCACAAGAAACCTGATAATCAATTCTCAAATACTTAAGTGCTTGACAATATTCGCCTCTTTTCTTGAGCATATCACCGATTACATTAGCCCATCTTGCTTCTTCTTTGCGGCTTCCTAGATCTCTCGCGCTTTTAAGCGCTCTTTTTGCTGATACTAATTCTGCATCGTCCTTCGCCATTGCAGAAATTGATTTGGGGGAAAATGAAATTAGGGTTTCGAAATTGATGGAATTGCAGCTTTAATGTGGTGTGAGAAATGAACAGGAAATAGAGAGTGGAGCTGCGAAAGTGTGTCAAATAAATTCAAACTCGCGCCAAATTTTGGTTACTCGCTTAGTCGCTTTACTGCTCAAAAAATATATGCTGCCACGCATAACAAAGATTTTCTTTCTCTTTTGTTCTAAAAAATAATAATTTCTTTTCAGCACCAAACTAGATTAGTCTCCCGTTCCTGCTTGAATGTTATAGATGACTTTGAGGATACGTTGGGATGCTGTCAGTCTAAGGACTTGGGTACTTATCTGGGGTTTCCTCTTTTGGACAGGAAACCTACAGTTAGGCAATGTCAGTTTATTGTGGATAAAGTCAGAAGGAAACTGTCTACTTGGAAGACTAAATTTCTATCCAAGGGTGGCAGGCTCACTCTGATTAAAGCCACTCTAAATGCCATTCCTAACTATTATATGCAATGTATTGATTTGCCCAAGTCTATTCTAACACAAATCAACAGTATTTCCTCAAACTTTTTCTGGGGCACTCATGAGAGAAGGAAACTGCATCTAGTAGGTTGGGATACCATTTCCAGACCCACCTGGGCGGGGGGATTGGGAGTTAGAAACCTTGRCTTAGTTAATAAGGTTCAAAGGTGGAAACTTTGTTGGAAGTTGATGTATTTTCCCCACAATTTGGCAGCTCGGTTGATGTGGCATAAGTATTTAGCTTCTAGGGGTTCCCCTACTGGCTTTACGAAGGGCTCCTTCATTTGGAGATCCTTGGGTAAAGTCTGGGGGGAGTTCACTGGACACTCTAAGTGGGTGYTTGGAGATGGTGCTGAGATCTCCTTTTGGAATGATCGATGGTTAGCTTCTCACCCACTCCGAGGTCTTATCCATGGGCCCCTTTTGGAGTCTGATAGTGTAGTAACTGTCAAGGAGTGTCTTGTTGATGGGAATTGGGATTTCTCTAGGCTCTCCTTTCCTCTGCCTGACTCGATTTTGAAGTGTATTTGGTCTGTGCCTACCCCCCTGTTCCCTAAAGGAGATACTCATGTTTTTGGTTTTTTGAAAAATGGTGTTTTCCAATTTAAAATGGCTTATGAATCCCTGTTCACTATCGATAAAAGATTGCAGGAGTCATCTCAGGTCCTTTGGTCTACCTCTGCTCCACCCAGAATCCTTGTATTTCTATGGTTAGCTTGGTTGGACCGGTTGCCCTCTAATTCTAACCTTGCTCTCCGTGGTTGTCCTGTTACCCCCTTCTGCCCCTTTTGTCCCCTTGTCCCTGAGACAGCTCGGCACCTAATCTTAGAGTGCGTGCGAGCTAGACAAGTTTGGGACCTCTTACCTTGCTCCCCTCCAACCTCCTTAGTTGGCCCTTCTGCTCCCTCTGCTTCCTCTGGTTCCTGGTTGCCTGCGCTTCTCTGCTTAAGATTCAAGCACTCTGGCCTTGATGGGAGGTATCTCATTCCTTTCTTTTGTTGGCATCTTTGGAAGCGTAGGAATAAGTGGGTTTTTTATCGTGCTATTATTTCCCCCTTTGCTTGTCTTTGTGCTGCTATTGCCCATGCTAGGTCCTTTGCTTCTTCCCACCCTCTCGATGGTTTTAGCCCCTCTTCATTGCACTTGGCTTCACAGCCTGCCACTGCCTTGGTAGGTTGGACCCCACCCCCTCATGGTTATTTGAAATGTAATAGTGATGCCTCGTGGAAAGCTGATTGTCCTGCAGGGATAGCTTTTGTGGTCCGTGATCATCGCGGTTCTTGGGTTCGGGGAATGGGTACCATGGTTTATGCCTCTTCCTCCCTTCATGCTGAGCTTTTGGGCATTCGTGAGGCTATGGTTTTTGCTTGTCAGCAAGGATGGGATAGGTTGATCTTTTCTGCGGATTGCAAGGAAGCAGTGGATTGCATTAATGCTCCATACGTGACTAACTCCGAGCTTATGTTTATCATACATGATTGCAGGGAACTGAGGCTTCGTTTCTCGGAGTGTCTCGTTCAGTTCTAGGGTAGGAAGATGAATATGCTAGCAGATTGTTTGGCTAAAGGAGTTGTAGCTAGGGTGGAGACCCTTCGAGATTCTGTTGTTTTTGATGAGCCTCCTAGTTGGGCCTCTAATGTGTATTCTATGGACTTAGAGAGTTGCTCTATTAGGCTTAATGCTGGTTGTAGACAAGTACAAACTGTGTGATTTGTTGTTGGTTTTGGATCCTTTAATTTAATTTAGTTGTTCCTTTTCGCCAAAAAAAAAAAGATTAGTCTCCCGTTCAATGCATGGTCTACTTAGGAAAAACATATTGTAGATAGATATTTTATTTTGTTGTTTAAAATAAATAAAAATTGGGGATAAATACCTAATTTTGAAGCCATTTTGAAAAAAAATACCTAGTTTCAAATTTATTTTACTTAAATATCTAGTTTCGCCATAAATTTTAAAAATCGGTACCTAGTGTCGAATTTCTATCAAACCTTAACAGAACTGTTATTATATGTGGGCCCCACGGACTCTCCCTCACATGTCACTCACGTGACTCTCTTCTTCCTCACCTCACCTCCATTGTTGCCACCACTGTCACTCAAACWACCTCCATTGTCGGTGGCAATCTTTTTCCCCACCACCGCATCGCAGTCAACACAACACGAAACCACAATCACCACCTACGAATTCGCCCCCACCACCGCAATCAACGCAACCAAAAACAAATCCACCACCCACAAATTAAACCACCACACCCATGAATATAATTCAAATAAGAGGAAATCGAATTAGGGAAAATTCGATCGAAAATTAAGGGATTTCGAATTCATTTGGGGATTTGAGGGGTGGTTGGCGATTTGAGTCGGTGGTGGTGGTTGGCGATTTGAGTCGATTGTTGGTGATTTGAGTAGGTGGTGGTAGTTTCGTTTAGCTTTGTGGGATGGGTGAGGGTAGATGGTTGAGTGAGGAGGCAAGGGACGTGCGGTGGGGCTGTTGGGAGGATGGAGGTTGTTAGGGTGGTAGTGGCTGCAGGTGGGGGTGGTGCGATGGGGCGCTGTTGGGAGGATAATGGAGGTTGTTAGGGTGGTAGTGGCCGCAGATGGGGATGGTGCGGTGGATCGGTGGTGTTATTGAGGTGGTGATGATGGAGGGAAGGAAGAAGAATGGTAAGGAGGAGGGTGGTAGGAAGATTATGAAGAACAAATGGAAAAATATAGAAGGAAGGAGATGAAGAAGGAAGTGTCGTGGGAGAAGGGAGAGAAGGAAGGGGGTTGAGGGGGTTTAATTATAAGGGAGGGTAAAATAGTCAATTCAAACAAATAGAACTGTTAGTTCAAGTGTTAGTAGGTATCAATTTTTAAAGTTTATGGCAAAACTAGGTATTTAAATAAAATAAATTTGAAACTAGGTATTTGTTTTCAAAATGATCCCAAAACTAGGTATTTATCCCCAATTTTTCCTTAAAATAATCTCTTCTCTACACCTATTGAATGAAAATGTAGGAATAGCTTTTAAAAAAATAGATTCCACTATTTTCAAGAATTGCAATTAATATAAAATAGTCAAAGATTTTTAAGGAACAAAATGAAGATAATGTTACATGTAGTTTTTGCGGGAAATTTTTCATTGTGAGTGTGAATGATAACATCATTAGTGGTTCGTTATAGTATTCAGTAGTTATAGAGTATAGCAGTTTAGATTTTGCCGATGCAAAAGCATCAAATTGTTAAAAAATATGAAATATAAATAATTTATAATTTATACTGAAGCCACATTAATTAGCTTTAATTTATGTGGCTCAATATTGTTGCACTGAAAGTGTCTCAATGTGTATTTTTTAAAATATTTCGTAAAAAATATTCGTAATACGTAAAAGTGTACAAATCTATGACAAGAAGGCATGCAACGATCGTAGTGTTGAAGACAAATGTTCTCAAATAAGTATATAAAAGTAAATAAATAAATGAATTAATGAAATTTGTATAATTAATTAATCAAATAACTACAATATCTAAATAAATATTAATAAAGTAAAACATGACTGATGTCTAGTTTTTATGTGCACGCGATGCGTGCTTAGACGTATAAAAATTGTAATATTTCATTAAAAATGATTATATAGAATGTATTAAATTAAAATGTTTATAACTAATTAGCAATACAATTTATCTAAATTGTAATTAGTTTGTAAATAAATGTAACATGAAATTCAATATTATACCATATGTTTTTCAATTCAATCTGGACTAATGTTCATTGATTTAGCTTTTGTACTAATTAAGTCACATAATAAATGAAATTTCGATTTTAAATCTCATAATAAGTAAAAGGGTAGTTTAGGCACTTCAATTCAAAAAAATTTAAAATTCATTAAGGTTATAAAGGTCATTTAAGAGGGGGGACACCATCTTCCTCCCCCCTTCCCTTATATAATAGAGATGTGGCGGTCTATCATTAAAATTTTCCCGCCAAAAGCACTGATGGTATCATAAATCTAATTAAAAATTATATTAATTAAATTAAATAAAAAACAAACAATATGATACACGACATAACAATTAATCCATGTGCTCTACTAAAGTTATGTCACTTTTACTTTACACGTTTGTCAATGCACAATTTATATGTCAAATATCTTTAATTATAAATTATTAAAAAAATTAAATTTTAATAAACTATTTAGTAAAACAATTCTACCAAGACAGACTATTCATTCTTGTATATTGACGGGAATTTTGTAGATTCTCACTACTAATGAATAGTTCCGATTTTCTTTATGACATCAATTTAGTGAAATAGAGGGAATATATCATATCTTACTCCTATTAATAAAAGATTAAATAGTAACAATTATAGCATATCTTATTATTAATAAAAGATTAAATAGTAACAACTCCACCATCTCATCCACTCATCCACAACTCCATCTTCACGGGCTTTGGGTTGTTTAATTTGCTTGAAGTTTGAGAGAGGGCCAATTATGGTAATTTGTCCTAATTTTTTAGGCGATTTTGAAAAATTAGGGGTAGAGATTAGTAACTCAGGTTTTAAAAAACCTGTTTTATTTAACCCACATCTTGATGGTGGGTATCTTTCCTTTTAAAAAAAATTATTCGGGTACTCATCCCAGAAAGGCCCTGCATTAGCAAGTCGCCCTAGGTCACAATTTTACTTACTTCCTCCATTTRAATTTATTGGAAACTTTTGTCAAATTAGGGAAGTTAAATGTTAGTGGTAACTTTCATTTCTCTCTATATTGGGTAAAAAWTTTTGTATAAAAAAAAGCATATTTATCCTTACTAATTGGTGTTTGGTAGTACCTCTTCTCCCATTTTTTCCACATAATTAGTAAGGGTAATAAGATCATTTGTATCTCACAAACACAGTTTCTAAAATTTTCCTAGAAGTCCGAACCTCTTTCAAATTTTCATGAAATTGAAACGGATGAAGTGTTTTAAATAATTATCCAAATTCAATTACACCAAAGCCCACAACATTATCATACTACAACTACTACTACTACTACTACTACTACTACTACTACTACTACTACTACTACTACTACTACTACTACTACTACTACTACTACTACTACTACTACTACTTGATAAATGGTAAACTATTCTTCCATCAATAAAGTAATTCCCTCCTTTTTTCCAATTTTACATTGTTTGGTATACCAAAGAAAGTAAATCATTTCCAATGTGACTAGAATTTCCTCTACAAGAGAGAAAACACCATCTCCTATCGATTCTAGGAGGCCAAGGTCGGCGCCGCAATATTCTAGTGTGTGAGTGCGTGTGCTTTATGCTCGGCGTTGTTATTCTGCTCCTATCTCGTATGGCACTTCCTACGATTTGAATCTGTGGGCTTGATGTCACGCATGATCCGGCTACGTGCAGTGTAGTTTCGACGGAATCGACATTCGTTGTCGCCGCTAACATGATTTAAATCATGACGTCTCGATTCCACCTTCGCTTTCAATAATGTACTCTCTACGATCTGACGCCCGTGTATCCCAAGTCGGGTTGAGGACATCGGTACGGCGAATCGAATGTCTTTGAGCTCCAATTCGCCCTACTCTCTGTAGCGACATGACGTCGTCGATCTGTAAATTTCCATTTCGCGATTCAAAACCATTTGAAACACAATCACTACGCCCTTGTTTGATCCTTATGGAAGCACGTCTGCCTTAGAATAACGAACTATTATAAAACATTGTAGGTTCTATCCACATTCACACATCGTACTACTACTATCACTAATTGTTGTGTACCA
>SNQN01003668.1:0-18398 GCA_008642245.1 Bassia scoparia | reverse complement strand
TTCAAATTAATCAAATTAATATGGTGATTAAGATCCGTTTGTCCATGATTAATCTGAATTTAATGTGATTCAAACAATTTCCGGTCATGTTTAAACAATCAAAAGTGTCTCATGCATAAACAATGACAATAATACATATATATGCAATGATAATCTATATGCAAGAATAGAAAACTCAAATATATYTAAATCAACTTACCTTGTATAGCTATCAACACAAAAGAAAACAAAGGTCAGTGTATCAAAGCTTTGCTTCCAATGAGAGAGTTAGTAAAAACTAAGAATTTGGCAAAAAAAACTGAATGAGAGAGTTCATAAAAACAAAGGTCATTGGAAGGCGCACAAAAAACTAAGAATTTCATATTAAAAGTTGGGTTACACTAATCATATTATATTCATGATATCATACTTAGTGGACCAACTTGGAAAATTTAGTGTCGTAGTTGTATCATACAACCTTCATCTACTATAAAATCTGTCTACTAAGGGCCTGTTTACATTAGCTTATTTTCAGTTCAGTTCAGCTCCATTCGGTTCAGTTCAGTTCTTAATCCAATTTCTTTCTCTCATAAAATATTCAATTCAGTTCAGTTCAATTCAGTTCAGTTCAATTCAGTTCAGTTGATTTCAGTTAATGTAAACAGGCTCTAAGTATATTTCTAACATTATTTGCTAATCTTTATTATTTAAACACAAGTTTTTTTTCAACATTATATTTCTTTCTTTTGACATACTTCATATATGAATAACAATGAATGAACAACTAAAAATCAAAAAATTATTGATATAAAAAAAATTATAAACTTTTCTTTCTTTGACACATACTCACGCACGCATCGCGTGCAAAAAATACTAGAAAGTATTGCAAGTTTTACGTTACGGATGGAGTATTTTTTTGTCAAAACAAACTTTTTAAAACAAAAAAAAAAAATTGTGAAAACAAACCTAAAACGAAAAAAACTTCTAATAACAAACACGTTGATGTGATAAATCATTTGACTGAAATTTTTATCTCATAACTCACTGACCTTTGTATACCAATGAGTTAATCAACATAAAAAGCTCAATGACGTGATAATTTTTGACGCCCATTTTTCTTCGATATTGCAAAAATTAGCGAAAAATGTTCCAAATCGAGTGGAAATGGGAGTTGAATTCGACGAATTGAAGGTGATTGAAATTGATTGCTAGGGTTTGAGATTTTTTTGTGAATTAATTTGGGGTTTGAAGAATGTGAGACAGTGAGAGAGACGAAGAAATTTGAAATGTTGCCGCTTTGATTGTTTTTCAATTTTTGCAACGGATGTTTATTTATGTGTACGTGCTTTACTTTTGCCAACTAGTTTTTTATGCACGCGATGCGTGCGAAACATTTAATACTTAAAATTGTTGTAGCTATTTGAACATTATACGCATGAGTATGTATTAAATACGTATAATATGGTTAAAGGCTTAAAGCTAGTAAGATGAAAATGTAAGTGAAATTATTTATTTTTGAATTATTATGTAAGTTATTTTTTCTAAAGTATACAGTTTTGACATTGTTTTTGTCACAATTTATTTGAGATTCACTTTAAACAAATTGGTTTTTTTTCCCTTTAGTATAAAAAATCAATGCTTAATTTTTTGGTATGCTTAGGTTTTTCTTCATATTCATTCGTCGTTCGCATTTTTTTCCCCCTCAATATCTTATAGGATCAAACTTTTTTTCGATTGTTAATTATATGTATTACTCATATTCAAAAATCACTTCCCCCTTTTCTATAAAGTTTTTTTTTTCAAAACTTAAATTTAATCTCCCCCAACCAATACATTAGTCCAATTGATATAAAATAGAGATTTTATAATCATTTAAATTACAATTTGACGCTGAGTGTATTGCACATATTCCCTATTCTGCTTGGTAATTTCTAATTACAGTGTACGTGAATGCATTTTACATCATTACTTGTAAATTATGTCAAGTATTTCATTTGTTTGTATTCCACTATAATTTAGATTATTTATTAATATTTTGACAGTGTTTAAATTTGCATGACACCATAGAATTGATAAAGCTTGTAAGTCAATAAAAATGTGTACCTGGTCTTGACTAAAGGGAATAGTGCATGCTTGAAGAAATAAAAACATCTGAACTCTTCAAAAAACTTATTACCTAAATGAAAAAAACAAATGAAGAATGGAGAACAACAATTTAATTTTGACTATTTTTAGTTTGTAAGATCTTATTTTTTTTATAAAGAGGTATAACTGCAATTTTATATTTTTCCTCACTCATTATTTTTATTAATTAAATTTTTGGGTTTTTTTTTGAATTAGGATTTGAATGGTGATAATTGATTAGTTATTTCGTTAGTTTCCTTTCGGTCAAATGCTAAATACGATTTAAATGGGTGATTAATTGCTAAATACTACCATTTAAAATTTTTTTAGTAGCACTTTGAACTAGGTTAAATTTGGGTGATTTAATTTATTGTTTTGGCCAATTTGACTTAAGTCTTGAATGGGGTTTGATTATTTAGGTGGTATCTTTGTAATTATCATGCTTGAGGGGTGATTAGATTTCCAAGGGGAGCACCATTGCTCCCCTTGCTTATATAATAATCTTGAGTAAATAAATACAACGCACGCATCACGTGCATAAAAAAACTAATATAATCTTGAGTAATATTGCAGTGCGCATTGCAAGATCGAAGAAAATGTGCGCCTTGAGCGATGCGTGCGTGTATTTATAAAAATGTTGCCATTGATATACGATTGTACACTACTAATGCAATTTTTCTTTGTGATTGAATCTTAAATATAAAAATAACTTACTGATTACTCATTGTTTCGTGACATATATAACTTTATGATGTTAATAAATAACAATATACAAAATAGTTAAGTTGGTCTATATAAAGTCAAAAATAAGACACTTTTTGTGCACACAAATAATTTAGATAGGTGATTGATGGTTCAATTTGAAAATTTTATTTTATTGTGTACAATCGATTGATTTTTGTAAATAAATTAAATAAAGTAGCATCAATTGATCAATTATTCTGTTTTAAATTTTGTGATTGATAAAAACACTCCTTTTCCTTTAATTTGGTTACATTAATTGATAATCATAATATGTGTCGATATATTTGAATTGAATGAGTAACCCCATTAAACAATAGGCAAGTTATGCATAATTAATTGTGTATTGTGTAATAATCCATAGATATGATGGGTGGATAGTAATTCGAAGGGGGACACCATTGTCCCCCTTCCACTTATATAATAGAGATTATAAAGGAGTTCTATCATGCACATATCACACCTACCTAATTGTTTGACCACTTCAATTAATCAAATAATCATGTGTGAAAGATCCGTTTGTCCATGATTAATCTGAATTTAATGTGATTCAAACAATTTCCGGTCATGTTTAAACAATCAAAAGTGTCTCATGCATAAACAATGACAATAATACATATATATGCAATGATAATCTATATGCAAGAATAGAAAACTCAAATATATATAAATCAACTTACCTTGTATAGCTATCAACACAAAAGAAAACAAAGGTCAGTAGCTTTGCTTCCAATTAAATCGCTTATCACAACAAAAGAGATCGTTAGCATTGACAATTACGATTAAAACAATTACGATAAGGCGAAAACGAATGAATTTACATGTTTGAAATTCATAAGCGAAAAAAACGAAAAAAGTATTATATTAATCAAAATTAATAATAAAAAGAAAAGAGAAAGTTAGATTGAATAACCTTAGAATTTGTACCTAGATTCGCAAAGAAGCGACTCCAAAAGCTGCGACGAATCCGAGGGACTTTTGATTTTGAGAGTGATTTGTGTTTATGGATTGAATTTGAATGAGAGAGAGACTTTTGAGAGATTTTTTAGAGTTTCGAATTGCACTACGCACAAGAAAATTCGTTGATGTTAGATTAAGCAGCGAGAGCATGTATTTGTATGCGTTTTGGAGTAGGATAGATAGAAATAAGAATTGAATATACGGATTGATAACCGTATATACGGTGTAGGAACCGTATATATGGTCAACACAACTGCATATATGATCATACTAGCCGTATGTACGGTTGTGTTGACGTGGCATGCCACGTCAACGATCCGTGTGTTGAATTCCAATTCTATCTCTCTTTCGTTCGAGAATATTTATCCGGATTTTCTGAATCTAATCTACGATTCGGGAATTATTCTTTATTTAATTTATCCTTTTATCCAATTTTGGCTTGCTTGGAGCTCAAGGTTAATCTTTTGGAACATTCTAGATCGTTCCCGAACTTTTTGGATTTCTCTTAGAATTTCTGAATTTATTTTCGAAATCATCTTATAAAACTTGTAAAAATCATAGAAAATCAAAGAAAAATCTYAAAAATAATCTAAAAACACTAGCGAACTCAAAAAAATGAGAAGAACAAAATGAAAAGTGGAAATTATAGAAATAACCTATAGAAAATATTCTAAAAATCCTAAAAATAAAGAAAAAAAGCTAAGAATAGAAAATAATTAAAATAAATATAAATAAATATTTTTCGCCTATTAATGGGCCCTCGGTGTATGATTTCAAACTCAACTTTAATTTGACTTGTGAAAATGGGTGTGGTTTGTGGATTTTATCAAAACTTCCGGAATCAATTCTATTTTGAAATATCATACTTTTCCTCATCGGCTATTCAATTTGGGGAGACACTTTGGGTGTCTACACTAGTGAGAAGACGGGGTGTGAATTATGGTGAGGTGGTGAGGAGATGGTGTGCGAATTCCCGTTTTTGGTAAAGTTGTTGTCGCTAAATAGAAGGGGAATTATTAAACGATGCCCACAAATATCCAAATTCTACCCGCATATTTTTATGAATAACCAAATTTGACCTTACTTGTATGTTTTTGCCCCACCACCCCATGACACTCGCCACCATCCCATGACACCAGCCCTTGCCTCCACCCCATTACACCCGCTACCACCCCTTACCACCTATCACACCAACCCAGAAACCACCCCTAAACAGATAAAAAATAAAAAAATCAAACCTAAAAAAATCAAACCAATCATGGGGGTCCGACCTCCAAAACCGGACCATCCAGGGGGGTCAGCTTTGAAAATCGAACCTCCCATGGGGGTACAATTTTAGGTGTCAGACCTTCAATTTCAAGAAAAAAAATCAGTTTTAAGGGGAGAAGAGTAACTGGCAGCTGATGGGAGGATCGTTGGGAGGCTTCACTGCTGGTGGGAGGATCGCAGGGAGGCTTCGACTAGATGGGCTGCTGCAGGTGTTCTTGGGCCGATGGTGTAGGTGGGAGGATCGCAGGGGGTGTTGGATGTAGTGGGCAAAGGATGGTGGCTGGAGTGGCGATAGGTTGAGGGTGGTTTGGTGCTTCTAGGCTGGGGGTGGCGGCTGGAGTGGAAAGGTGGGTGTGGGTTGATGGAAGAAAGAAAGGAAGGAGGTGAGAGAAAATGAGGGGAGGGTATTTTTGGAAAAAATACGTAAATACGCGGACGTAATACAGAGTATTGCAGGCGTGATTTAGCTCGTCACAATGAGGTATTATATTTGTTAATATTAAAGGATATTAACAGTTTTGTATTTCATCGTTAACTTAATGAGACCAACTAAATGATCATCAATTCACTATACTAGTAATTTATATTATTAACCATTAAAAAATTAACTATGACATTTTTGGTTTAAATAATGGTATAAGTTTATACTTCCTCCGATTCGATTTAGTCGCTACAGATGGAAGAAGAACGGGCTCTTAGGTGAAAGTTAGACAGGATGATTACATGGGTAGAAGGGTAAGTGATTAATTGGTATTTTGGGACTCATGTGATGTAATCCCCTCGAAATTTTCAAATATTTATAAATATATTTTCTTATAAATATATTACGATAATTTTATAAAATCAATATATTTTATTTAAGTTCCATTATTTCCGCTCAAAATATATTTCGTGATAACAAATCTATCTTTTCTTCATTATCCAAAATAAAATAAATAACATATTTAAATTAAACCTAGCTAAAACCTAAATCAGTAAAAAGGGTTTTATTCTCCTTTCTATTCACTTTCACGCCACTTAAGTTTCCAAAACAAAAAAAAAGAAAGAGAGAGAGAGAGAGAGAGAGAGAGAGAGAGAGAAGAGCTGCGTGCTCCTACTGCTATCGTTGCTTGCTCCCTCCACTTAGTATTGGAGACCCTAGCTCGAGCAGCATAGTTAGCTCACTGTTTCCAGCTCAATGACCCTTCTTATTGAGTTATTGTACAAGTCAGCTTGTTTCAGTTCATAAGTTAGTTACATATACGACAAAGAAGTTAGTTAGAAGATTCTTTTTTTCAGTTATTTTTCTCTTTGCTTGCTGCTTTGTGTATATATCTATTTAAAGACTTCTCTCAATGTATTTTGTGTGAGATTCATTCAATAAGAAATATATTTTCAGTTTCCTTCTCTCTTTCTCTCTTCTTCTCTCTTTTCTGTTACAGTTCAATGATGATSATCATCATCATGAACATTACTTGATGTTCAAGGCAAATTGGTTGCTAGTATGTTCAAGGATTCAATCTCTAATTCTTCAATATGGTATCAGAACAAGACAACGATCACAGTTGCAGTTAATTCAACACGATTCTTTTCAAGTTCGTTACAATCTCAGATCACTCTTTGTTCGAGGTTTTTCTAGCGTTTGCTGCAGCATCTTTCTCACTCATTTTTCTTCAGGAATTCTGGTTTATCTCTTCCATTCTCTGGTTTCTTTTTCATTCTGATAGTTTGAGATTAATTTTGATTCTCAAATTCTTCTGCATTCCTTTTCTATTAAATTTTATCTCGATTGCTTTCTGTTGCACAAATTGCCAATTTAAGTTTGTTTTCTTTCAAGTTTCTTCTTGATCTTGGTTTGATTGTTGTTTGATCTGGCTTCAAGCTTTGTTCTGCTTTCTYAATCCTTGTTTTTCTTCGAGTTTTTATCTTCTTTTCATCATGGCTACTGAAAATTCTAACCAAAATCCTGCTAAGCTATTGCCTAACAATGATCCCTCTTCAGTTTATTATATTCACCCCTCTGATTACACTCCTCAACAACTGGTTTCAACAAAATTCAATGGCACTGATTTCAGTAATTGGAAGAAGTGTATACTAATGGCTTTTTCCACAAGAAACAAAATTAGTTTTCTTAATGGCACCTAGCCTGCACTCAATTCTGAACCTGAACTTTCAACATGGAACAGATGCAATGATATGGTTATGTCTTGGATCATTTTTAATTTGGATCCTAAGATAGCTGAGAGTGTCATGTCTTTCAATYTTGCTTCTGATATTTGGAAAGACTTAGAAGAGAAATTTGCATAAAGTTCTCATACAAAGATTTACAATCTTGAGAAACAATTGGGGGAGATTGAGCATGGCATGCTTTCTGTCCTTGAATTCTATACTAAATTCCAAGTTCTATGGGATGATCTCAATTCTGTTGATCCAATGCCAGTTTGTGTCTGCAACCAGTGTACTTGTAATTTGACTGGAAGGATTATCAAGCAACAACAAGATAGAAGGCTCATCAGGTTTATTTGTGAGTGCTCCATCCTAAATTCTAGATCCGTCACTGACTGTCACATTAGTGTAATTTTGCCTAATTTGGATTCTTTCTCATCGGAGTAATAGTAAGAAAATAAGTGGTGTTTTGGTCACCTAAATGGAGCCTTTTAGCTTTCCTTCTTTGTTGCCGGTAATTTACTAAAATAAAAGTGGAAGGCATGCTACCACTATACCACATAATCTGAGAAGTATTCTCTAATAACTGGGATTTGAAATCGTTGAAATGCCAAAACATTATCAGGATAAAACTGTTCGTGCAACAAGATCCCACCATATAATCAAGTGGCGTTATTTTTTGTAGCGAAATGACTCATATTCCCTACGATTTATGAATCGTAATGATTAATTTAAAATTTTACACACATGTCCATATTATACAGTCTAACTCTGAAAAACATCCTTTTTGGAAAAAGATAAAGATAGAGAGAAAAAGAAAAATTTAGAACAATATCATCCGGAAAATGATTGTTGTATACTTGTATGTGCTATCACGCAGGGATTCGGTACTAACTATTTACCTTACAAAACTCACAAGAAACTGTACTTAGGGTCATGCCGAACAACAGCTTGCTGCGAACAACRTGAAAGCTGTTGCTAGATGGTGCAGTTCGCTTAATAACGGACAAGGCAGGATGAAGAGATGAAGAAAAGTAGCCCGACTTCAACTCTAACTTCAATTGCAACATTGATTTGGACACAGTGTTGGTCTAGTTAGTTTGTTCATTAGTTAGGATTTTAAAGCTTTATTCAAAGCATCAAATACACTCTGTAATGTTACATCCTCCACAATCACCACTTTGTCCCTTGACTTGGAACCTGAACCTATGGAAACTTGCCTCTTTTTAACACCGATTACCTGTTAAAAGGAAATGCAAAAGATAAGAAACCATGACCATGGAAACATATCCAAAAGCAAGACATGCATTGCAATACATATACATTATATAATCAAGGTCATTCTATATGAAATGAATGAAGCTTGTGCAGGAGGTAATTTTCGCATGTATGAACTGACAGCTATGCTTGTCACTTTGATTAATTACCGGAAGGCATACTAATCTCAATAACTGCTTCTTTTTTTTTTTTTTTTTTTTATAATTTTTGAAACAGTGATTAAGTTGATTCTAACAATTCAACTTTTCCAATCAGTACTAATCCTAGCGGTAGCGGTTAGCTGTAGAGGTAGATGTTAACTGTAGAGGGTAGATGTTGATCAGTAGATGTTGGAGTTAGCCGTAATTTGTTTGTGTTTGGCAAAATAAGTAGCTGTGAAGTAGTGTATAATAAAAAAAAATATGATTTTTAATAGTAATATAGTAGCGTTTAAAAAAGCTACTCCAAAAGCTATCACTAGTAGATTTTTTGAAAATCTACCTCAAAAGCTAAACGCTACTTTGCACAACTAGTTTGTCAAACACCATTAGTTAGATAAGCTAGATTGTTGACCCAGTCAAAACTCTAAAAGCTACATTAAAAGCTCCATCCAAACATACCCTTACTCGTTTTTACCTTGCTACTACTACTATTTTATTTTATTTTATTTTTACTTTTTGTCCTTTTTAAACAATTTTTCATTACTAGCATGAAGGAAATTATTGTAATAATTAGATTTTCATATTCAACCATTATAATAAGAAGTTGACTTTGTTTTTAATAATAAATAATAAATATTTGCAAATTTATTAATTCCTATGAATAAATGTTGAAAAATTGGTAAAACTCATTTGTTTATAAAGGCTTGTTTATAGCTCATTTACATTTGAATGAGCAAGCTCAAAAGCTTAACGAGCCAAGCTCATTCGAACTGGGCCGTACTCGAACAACATTAAATCTTATCAAGCTTAGCTAAAAAAGACAAATACTCGGCTCGGCTCGTTTGCAGCTGTATCTCCATTGCCCTTTGCTAAGTGGGGCATGGACATTCTTGGTTCGTTCCCTCAAGCTTCGGGGCAAAGGAAGTATGTCTTGGTAGCAGTTGATTACTTCACCAAGTGGGTGGAGGCGAATCCCATGCAAAGCATCAAGAGTACTAATGTAGAGGGGTTCATATGGAAGAATATTATCACGAGGTATGGAGTTCCTAATTCTATTGTCTTTGACAATGGGCCACAATTTGAAACCCCAATGTTAAAGAATTGGTTAGCCTAGCAGAAGCTTTCAACAAGCTTATTTGTGATGGCATCAAGAAAAAGCTCATTTCCTTGTGCTAGAAATTCGAGGAAATGCCTTGCTAAGGCAATAGTTATATAAGTTAAGAATGACTAGCGAGTTTAACAAGAAGGTTAATCTCCGTACTYTTCTAAGGAAAATGAAAGTCCTCGGCAGAGCTAATGAAGAAGGCAAGGTCGCTCCAAATTGGGAGGGGCCATACAATATTGTTGAGGTAGTTAGAGAAGGCACTTTAAAGTTAGAGACATTGGACGGAAAGCAGCTCCCACGGACTTGGAACGTCGACAAGCTCAAGAAATACTATCTTTGATTCTTCAGTCACTGTAATCATTCTCCAAAATGTTGAGAATTTGTAACTAGGTGATCTAGGTCACCTCCTTAATCAATGAAATGAGTTCGACTTCTCCAATTATATTGTGTTTATTCTTATTTTAGCTTTCAAATCACTGCTCATTAGCAATGGTTTACAAGCATATACTAATCACTTAACTTCTAAGTCTAACCTAAGGGCAAGGACCTACAAGTTAGTGTTGCTTTCGAGTTTTGCCTAAAAGGGCAACAACTCCCAAGCGCCTTTTCTGTTTAAAAACCGTATAACCCATATGGTTTTTAAACAGAAACTCACTTCATGCTTTCAGGCATTGCCAAGGGCAATGTCTTTCAGGCATAACAACTACGATCCTCAAGCTTTGCCTAAGGCAATACCTTACAGGTTGTAAACAAACTTGTTACTTTCAAACCCTGCTAAGAATGGTGGTTTACAAGTAGTAAGACTAACTCTTCAAACTAATTTAAACACCCTTATTCAAGGGAAACTCTCATATCTTATCAGTGTTACGTTGCAATACATGCTTAATAAGGGCATCATCATGACTACACAATTTGAGAAACCTCGATGTACAAGTTTAAGGGCAATCAATGGTAATTGATTGACTCCTTGGCCTTGAGTCAATCAACTCAAATCTTATAAACTTGGACATCTCGGCAAATAGATGCACCGGTCAAATTGAATGGGGAACAAGAGGGTATCGAGTTAAGATTTTGAACATGAAAAATTTTCAAATTTTTTCAGAGTTCCATAAATGTTCTTAGCTRCAATTTAACCATTGCATCTTTTAGCATTTTTGACAAGTTGATTTTAGCTTGTTTTAAGATTGATCTACGTGAAAATAATGTTCAAGTTTTAATTGCCAAGTCTTTTGTTAAAGGCAAAGCGTCAAGATGCACCTAAGCAGGCATCGGCATGATCAGCAACCAACGAGAACCTGTAAAAAACTAAAGTTGGCTAGCCTAGCAACAAAAAAAAGCTTAACATATCCATCGGCATTTAAAAGAGTGTCCACCAATACGCAACTGATGAAATAACCAGGAAATCAAACAAGTCTAAAAATTTTACAACAATTCAACAGATGCAAAAACAAATAGACAATTGCAGACACAAACACACATCTAAAGGCAACCTATGCCAATTACATACGTCAAACTGCATTAACCATCAAGGACCTCCAACGAAGCCTTGTGGTTGGTGAGGGGAGTGTGCCCTGGGTGGCCGAGGTGATAGTGGTACCACAAGAGAAAGAGGTTCACCGGTGGCAGTTGCATAGTCCCCCATCTCCACTCTAGTCAATCTCTCAAGAAAAAAACTCGGCAGGCATGTTCAGACCTATAATATCCCACGCCTTGGCCACTAAGCTCCTGAGATTGTCGGCTCCTCACTATAGGCCTTCTCCTCGACCTTCTCTATCTGGTCCTCGAGCTCAACAATCTTGGTCATCGAGCTCAGCAATCTTGGATGCCGCTTCGTCCTTCTCCTTCAGCTATTCGTCATCTGCTCCTCTTTTTCCTTCATCTTCTCAATAAGGGTCGCCTCCACTRTGTGGACAACCTTAGCTTCAACTCTCTCATTCTCCTTAGCGGCTGTCCTAGTCAGCTGCTYCTTTAAGTCGGAGTTCTCGTCTTGGAGCTTGGCCACCCTTAACAAAGTAAGTCGGTAACTCCGGTTACACTCAACAATCCTCTTGGCAAGGACACCAAGTGTCTTGTTGTTTTTTGCCTCTATGGCYCAAGCCTGCTCATCGAGATACTCTCCAACACAAAGAACCTTCTCTCTATTCAAACGAGTCTCTCATGTTTCACCTCTAACTCTCTTCCGCACTCCATTCATCTTGATAAGGCACTGAATTGCGACATATGTTAAATACACAATAAAGACAATGATTGAGGGAGATTAAAAAGAATGTAAGTGGTTAACTCTAACATAATGCTCATAACGACACCAATGTGACCCTTTTGTGCACCAACAAGGAATCCTGGTATGTCTTAGGGATGCAGTTGAAGACATCGCGAAACATAGTGCGTCTAGCCTCAACAAAAATTTTCTGGTTGTCCGACATCTTTATCATCCACCGTGTCGTCCTCAACGAGCTCAATCTTGAGAGTGGGGACTTGCCGGTTAATGTACTGGTCTAGGTCGACAATGAAATTGTCATCAGGCCTTAGACTTTTACAAGGGGGAGAATGGATCTAAAATGGGTCAACAATCAATGGAGGAGTTAGGTCGTCATCTAAATTGAGCTTTGTGAAATCCAAGTTGTCGATGCTATCCACAAACCCTTGCTCGACCTCCACCTCAGGATAGCGCCGCTTAAACTGTGCCAAAGGGTGCTCATAAGTCAACTCAAAGTCTTTCACATAAAAGGCAGGAGGTAAAAACGAAGAATTAGAGCATGAAATATGACTAAAATAATAGACTAAGTGTAGAGAAATTACGTTTAGCTCCGAGAGTGAATCGAGACTTCTTGGTCCGGTGATCATAAGGGTTGAAGTTAGTCATTTGTTAGATGGCTTTTTGGTGACATGATAGTCACTGTTTCTCATTCTTCTTTTATATCTTTTCGCTGACCTCCAATCCTGGCAGACATCCTTTGATGATGCAGGAGTCAGGAGTCAGACGTTTTGTTTGTACCTCCAGAAAGAAGAACTACATTCCTCCTATAAACAGTGCTACCGGCCTCCTTGTTGCTTCCTTGTTGCTGACGACATCAGCCAGCTTGGGAGCCGGAGTAACGAGTGTTTTGGAAGAAGGGTGACCTAGAAAATTTGAAGGTTTGTCACTATTCTGCAATTAAAAGTAAAAAGTCAGATTGCCGATTAGGGTGGCCGGTGAGTCACCTAAAATTTTACTATTACACGAACTTAACGATAGGACAAAGTATGATACATTGACTTACCAAGGTGCCAGTCTTCTTTTGCCTAAGTTCCTTAAGCCGAAAAGCTTTCAACTTTGGATTCATCTCTTCTCCTGTTAGCTTAGCTCGCCTCGCCTCTTTGAGCAGGGGAGAGTTTGGACCTTACTTCAAGTGCAAATCAAAGCATACGAAAGGTTATAATCGTCAAGATAATCAACATAACAAGAAGAAAAGATAATTATACCTATCTACTCGTCAGAAGCAAATAGAAATCCAAAGCTGATAATAAAATTTCTATCATAAAGCCAATGCCTCATTGGTAACCAATACTATGYCACTTGTATAGAGAGTTTATCTAGTTTGAGAAGCATGATTCTTTTGGCAAACCACTCAGTCAAAGATGTTTCTTCATCCGTCAATTGTGGATAGTAGTTCTTAGCGATACACTCTAGAGGATGTATATTTATTTTTCCGAAAATCCTTACCAACTCC
Source organism: Bassia scoparia (assembly GCA_008642245.1). Lineage (NCBI taxonomy): Eukaryota > Viridiplantae > Streptophyta > Magnoliopsida > Caryophyllales > Amaranthaceae > Bassia > Bassia scoparia. The sequence goes on along the minus strand of SNQN01003668.1, from coordinate 4,947 downwards.
TTTTCTAATCCATCAATGAACACGAACTCGGATTTCCAAACATGTTGTTTGTTGAGTTTACTTTTAGCCGTCATGTAGGGCTCGTTATTTGCAACACTAAACCGACATTTGGGAAGCTTAGTAAGGGTGTGCATATAGGCGAAAGAATCAAATGTCATTTTTAGTTTCTCCACGAGGCGCCCACATATCCCATGATATAGCACCATGAATTCGGAGTAAGTTCACAGAGGCCAATTCTATAACCAATGCATAACTCCATGATAAAGTRCGAAGGAGGAAGTCTCAAACCCATGTCCGTAATGTCATCGACATCTAGTACCACATCACATTCAATTTTGAATAAGCTGAGAGTTTGGGGCCTTCTGCCAGGCCAACATCTACTGGATCGGTGGGCACCCAAGAATCAGTGGCCCCTTACACTTAGAGAATAAATTGCCCTTTTCCCCGTGTGATTCCGTGTGATTCTTTGCAGGGAAAAATGGTGAAAACCAAGCTAACGGCGAGGCGACCTGGCGTTTCTTCCTCCTCCGAGGAAGATACAACGGTTGATTTAAATGCCCAGCCGAGGCAAGAATGAGCATATGGACATTGACAATAATCCATCGATCACCGGAAACGAGATGGAAGATAACTCCGTTGATAGGGAAAAGAACCTATGATGCTTGACTCCGAGAGTGATACCGATAACAATGATGATGAAGAGGACGAAGATTTCGAGGATGTTGATGATGTCGGGAGGGATGAGAAATATGGAGATGATGGACGAAGACGAGTTTGTCGAGACCGAACCTACTCTTTCACAACTTAAAAGGAGACCTAAAAGTAAGTCTTCAAAACGGCAAGACGACGTTGAGGGTTCTTTATTTTCCCCTTACACCATCAAAGTGAGAGAGAGATGGGTAAGGACATTCTCAACCACCCTCGCAACCTCGAGACTTATTAAGAGTCGAGACTTATTCAGAGGTCTTGAACTTGCCTCAGAATGGGCTTTCTATCATAGTTCCCCGACTTGGTCAAGCCATTACGGACACACCGGAGGGATCCATTCCCATTTATAAGGAGATCTTAGACATGGGTTTGAGACTTCCTCCTCCGGACTTTATCATGGAGTTTTGCATTGGTTATGGAATTGGTCTATGTCAACTTACTCCGWWTTRATGATGCCATATCATGGGATATGTGGGCGCCTGTCTTGTGGAGAAACTAAAGATGACATTTGATTCTTTCGCCTATATGCACACCCTTACTAAGCTTCCCAAATGCCGGGTTTGGTTGGTTTAGTCTTGCAAACAAGGAGCCCTACATGACGGCTGAAAGTAAACTCAACAAACATGTTTGGAAATCCGAATTCGTGTTCATTGATGGATTGGAAAAAGAGTTGGTAAGGATTTTAGGAAAAATAAATATACATCCTCTACAATCTGTCACCAAGAACTACTATCCACAATTGACGGATGAAGAAACATCCTTGACTGAGTGGTTTACCAAAACAATCATGCTTCTCAAACTAAATAAACTCCCTATACAAAGTGCCAAAGTATTGATTACCAATGAGGCATTGGCGGGCATTGGCTTTATGATAAATTTTTTTTATTAGCTTTGGGTTTCAATTTGATTCTAACGAGGAGATAGGTATAATTAACTCTTCTTCTTGTTAAATTGATTATCTTGYCGATTATAACCTTTCGTATGCTTTGATTTGCAGCTGAAGCAAAGACCAAACTCTCCCCTACTCAAAGAGGCAAACTAACAGGAGAAGAGATGAATCCAAAGTTGAACTTAGGCAAAAGAAGACTGACACCTTGGTAAGTCAATGTATCATACTTTGTCATATCGTCAAGTTCGTGTGACAYCAAATTTTTAGGTGATTCACTAGCCACCCTAATCGGCATTCTGACATTTTAATTCTAATTGCAGAATAGTGAAAAGCGTTCAAATTTTCRGATTCACCCTTCTTTCAAAACACCCGCCACTCCGACTAAGCCAGATGATGTCGTCAGCAACAAGGAGGCCGCCAACAAACCCTCCGGTATTACTGTTTATAGGAGGAATGTAGTTCTTCTTTCTAGGGATACAAGCAAAACGCCAGACTCCTCCATCATCAAAGGAAGTCGGCCAATCCGAGGATGCCAATCAGCGGAAAGATGATACAAGAAGAATGAGAAAGATTGACTATCATGTCACCAAAAATCCATCCAACAAATGACCAGCTTCAACCCCTTTTGATCACTACACCAAGAAGTCTCGATTCATTGTGTGTCGGAGCTGAACGCGATTTCTCTACACTTAGTCAATTATCTTAGTCATATTCATGCTCTAATTCTTCGTTTTTACCTCCTGCCTCTTTTGTGAAAGACTTTGAGTTTTATGAGCACCCTCTGGCATAGTTTGAGCGGCACTATCCTAGGGTGAAGGTCGAGCAAGGGTTTGTGGATAGCATCGACGACTTGGATTTCACAAAGCTCAATTTAGATGACGACCTAACTCCTCCGTTGATTGCTAACCCATTTCAGATCCATTCTCCCCCTCGTAAAAGACTAAGGCCTGATGACAATTTCATTGTCACTTAGACCAGTACATTAATCGGCAACTCCCCACTCTTAAGACAGAGCTCGCCGAGAATGAGGCGGCGAATGATGAATTCACTGAGATGTTGGGCAGCCAGAAACATTATGCCGATGCTAGACGCACTATTTATGGTGATGTCTTCAACTCCATCCCTAAGACATACCAGGATTCCTTGAAAGGTGCACAAGGTCACATTGGTGCCGCCATGAGCATTATGTTAGAGGTAACCACCTACATTCTTTCTCATCTACCTAAATCATTGTCTTTATTGTGTATTTAACATATCCCGCAATTTAGTGCTTGTCAGGATAAATGGAGTGCGGAAGAGAGTCAGAGGTGAGGTCAGGTCAAGCAAACAAAAAACAAAAACTACTAATAAAGACCGAAGCTTTAGATTTTAAAAGTACAGAACACCCTAATTAATGGATTATAAAAAGGTTCTTGATCTTAACGGATGGAGGAAAATCTATGTAAAATTGTAAATGACGACACATATTAATCAATTTTGATACATGCAAGCTAACCCAAATTATGGGACTAATGTTTCTATTGATCGATTGAAAACACCCTGATTCAGTCAAAGGATGGCAATTGAGTATTTCTTAGTTAAATTGATACCAGTATGACAGGGAAAATCAAATACACTAAAAGGGTTATCCAGATTGATTGTTTTGCAATTCGTAAAATTAACGAATGAAAAAATTAACTTGCATCAAACATGGAATTGTAAAACCCAATTGCCTCGATCATAATTAATTTTTTTTTTTTTAAAAAAGATAAATTAAACAATCTCACCAACAAAATATCAAATTGGGCAATTACCAAAAAAAAAAGGAGGAAAGAAAGAGGGAGACATACAGAGCTGATGAAATCAAGCAAAGCAGAATTAGCTTCGCCATCTCTAGCAGGAGCATCAATCTGAACTCCAACAGATTCTTCACTCACATCTGCAATTATTTCAATCTTAATTAATAAAAATAATTAATTAAAAAAAAAGGGAGAAGAATAGAGAAAAAAACCAGTGATGGAAGAGAGTTTGGAGCCAGGTTTAGCGTGAATGGTGATGGCAACGGAAGAAGGAGGTTTTGGTTTGAGACATGCTGGGAATTCTTTATGTTTGGGTTGTGATGGTTGAGTCGTTGCCTCGCTCTTTGTTTTCCCTTTCTTCGCCGGTGCCATTCCRCGCTTTTTTACYCGCTCACCTCAACCTCTACCAATATTGTTCAATACTTCAATACTTGATGTTACGCTACCATTGTGAGCAAAGGCGTTAACGAGTCAAATCTAGCTTTGGATATTTTGGGCACTATTAATGACGAATACCTTGAGTCATATTTTGAGTTTTWTTTGGTTTTAAAAATTAAYTTCAAAATAAATTAAAATTCTATCGGAGTTTGAAATCATAATACAGTAATATAAATATACTAGTGTGRCCCAGCGCGCTCAAGCGCGCCGTGGTCCACTTTTCGATTGTATAATTTACGAGCAAAAACTTTAAGGGACATTCATTAGAAGAATTGTATGCATTCATTAGAAGAATTGTATGCATTCATTAGAAGAATTGTATGCATTCATTACAAAGATTCTTGCAAATGTTTCTCTTGAGGTATAAACATATCATCTCACCCTAGTATCAAAGAGATTACATAGCATGTTCAGRTACTGCCCTTGTTCGAGTTGCTTCTCCGCTAATATTGCAGCATGTTGTTCTAGGGACTCTTTGTTTTTTTATTTTGTATTCACTTGCAAAAGTATGTTGTAGAAGTTTCTATCATCTCACCCCATCTGAATCATCATTGGAGGCCTCAAACTCTTCTCCACTGATCTAAATGGCAAACAAGTTTCATCACTTCATTGTTCAATCATAAAAAACTACTATTATTATGACCCTAATAACTACAATAATCCCCAAAATGTGATTGTTGCTTGGAATTCTCTGCTTTCTATGTATTCAAAGTGCAGGGCGCTTGGTGATACACAACATATGATAAGCAAAAAATTCAGGACTCCTTAAACCATTCAACTAATGTAGTTATGCTACACCAGCAAGAGTTTGTATTCAAGACTCCTTACGAGCACCTGCAACAATGACCAAAAAAATCACCAAATTGATGAAAATAAAAATCACTAAGCTACAACAATGATTTTTTGAGAGACAAAAAAAATCTTTGGATGATTAATCACCCAACTCGTCTTGCAAAGACGAGCCAAGTGATAAATCACGTAACATGCCCCACACGCAAGCTGGCAGGCCAAATCAATTTTTTTTCGTCAAATTATAGCCAAAACGACGAGTGGCAGCGACACGCGGCCCAGTCGTGCGCTGCCACGTGTTGTTGCTGCTCTAATTGCTTCAACTTATTGTAAATAGTTTTCGGC
>SNQN01003667.1:20246-46274 GCA_008642245.1 Bassia scoparia | reverse complement strand
GAAGATTTGCATCTATCAAATCGAATTAAACTTCAGTCAGACAAGTCACCGAAAAAACAAAAGAAACATAAACGCGACGCAGATCTACGATATTAACATACCGATCGACATTCAATTTGAACAAAAATTGCATAAACAGCACAGATTTTACGAATTACGTTGATTCGAAGGACCAAAAGCCAACAAAGTTGGATGCTCAAACATCGAAAATTCAAAATTTTACGAATTTCATTAATTCAAACCGTTAAGCTATATCAAAGAAAAAACTCAGCAAGAATTTGTCATCAAATAATCAATTTTTATTGTTTCGCAATTCAAAAATACCGATAAATTAAAGATGCTAATCAATGCGAAAACAGATCTCTGACATTTACCGAATTATATGAACGAAAACAATCAAACTTTAATTTGCGATTAATAACGTTAATCAAAAGAAATCTCCTTGAAATCGGAATCAAAATTCGTGTGTTTTATTCAACAATTTAGATCAAATAACAAAAATTCAAAGAAAACACTAGGAATTCAAAAAAACATCGAAGAACAAGGCGAATCTAACAAAACCAAAACATTGAGAGAGATCAAGGAAATTACGGAATGTACTTGAGAGAGTTTTTCGAAGGTTGTTTGATTTTCAGAAGAGAGAGAAAAAAAGATATGTTGAAGACACAAAAGGATGATTTCTACAAAGAAAATGAAGCGTACTTTGGTATTTAAAGAGGTAGATAGACCGACTAACGAAATTTATTAACCTTTAAACCACCAATAATAGGACGACACGTGGGATGGATGACGTGTCTTGACCTAGCCCTCACGATTAAAGCTACTTTTCTTTTTCTTGTGTTTCAAGGCGGTTTCAAGAAAAAGACGGAGATTCTCACGGCAACTTTGGGACGTTATACAGTGCGTGTTACTCTAAAATATCTAAGGTAGGGTTGATGATCTGACGGTGTGTAAGGGAGGGGGTTTGGGATCGACGGTGGTGAGTGAGGTTTGTGTGATGTAGAGTTTTTTAGGTGTGAAAGTTAGGTAGGTACATTGAATGGAGACTTTAAATTATGGTTGTGTTGTCCCGAACTTTGTGGAACTGAACTTATTTTTACTTAGAGTAATTAAAGTGTGACCCGTGTCGGATTCTGGGCTTACGAATACATTTGGTTTCAAATAGACCTGGCAAGTTCACCCTACTTCGATAGATATTTGATCCGTTTTCGTGGATGAAAATCTGAAAATTTGCGGATTTTAATCGGATGATGGATGGGTCAAGTGTCGGGACAGGTCGAAAACGGGTGATGGTGCATCCATTCGTCACCCGATCCATCCATCCATCCGCTTATTTATACACCAAAAATATATATTTTATGAAAATTTCCTACTTTTCTTTTCTTTTCTTTTACCCATTTATTCCTACCGACCCAACACAATAAATAATAGGTTTCTTGTTATTCGTATCTTGAAACTACTTTATTATTGTAAAATTAGAGCTTAAATCCTCAGAGAATAGTGAAAAATTGTCCAATGAAAAAAATAACTGCGAAATCCGTTAAAAAACCGATCCATCTATGGATGATGGATGGATCGGATGTGGATGATGGATGGGTTGAATGTGGATGATGGATGGATCGAATGTGGATGATGGAAGATTCGGGTGACGAATGTGTCCGCCCTATCTCCGATCCATTGTCAGGTCTAGTTTCAAACTATCAATATGTGCGGGTCGAGCCAAAATTCTTGCCAATACTCGCAAAACCAAAAGATTTTTAAAATGTGGGTCGATCCTAATTATGGGCCAAAGTATTGTTGCTCAAATTCGCATTTTTTCCCGATACGGCTGGATCTAGCTTGCGAGTCGGACTATCGTTGTATTAAATGAGTTGAATTTATTTTTATTGRATTAAACTTATTTCTTTCAAATTGGACTTACTTATTTTTATTGAAAATGAAAGAGAAAGAGGTGGTTCAGTTTGTTAGAACGCTTTTGTCGATTCTAAGATAAATTGGATCGGTTCTCATTCTCGCTCTTTAGCCGTCTAACAAAAAAAACCCACTAATACTTAACAATTCCATTATGCTTTTCACAATTTTTGAAATGCAATTGTAAACATTTATAATATGAATTATATAACAATAAAATTATAAAAATGACATATCTAAAATACGTTCTAATATTTTGGCTCAATCTCACATGTTATCCCCTAAAACATAACCTCGCATTTTATATAAAAGATTTAAATACTTGTGCTCCGTTTTTAAAGTAAATGAAAATAAATAACATAGATAAGAAGTTTCTTGAAAATTCGACTATACTTGTACTCTTCACTCTGTGTTTAAGTAAATGTGAATAAATAATATAAGTACAAATTAAAGTTTATTGAAAATTCGACTATACTTGTATTTCGTTTAATAAGTGTGAATGTGTGATCGTCAATTATCACTCCATATTTTATACTTTCTACGTTTTTTTAATTATTGTAGATGCTACATTAATTTTTGACGAAAACTCCTTAAAGGGAGTAATTCGAAACTTGATAGAAAGTGTGGCATCTTAAAAAACGACAATGTGTTGACTATCGATCAACGAGTGTAAATGTCAACATATTGGCGACATTGGAAACGTACCTTACGGGGTAGTGTTAGTGGTGCCGTTAAGACAAACGGTAGGTGTGACGGAAGGGAGAAGCAAGTTGAGAGGTGGGGTAAGGTTTGGTGATAATGCCGTTGCCAATTGCCGCTAACTTTCTTTGATTAAAATCTGTCTCTTATACACAAGGTGTGACGGAAGGGAGAAGCAAGTTGAGAGGTGGGGTAAGGTTTGGTGATAATGCCGTTGCCAATTGCCGCTAACTTTCTTTGATTAAAATAATCTTTTGACAATAATTAGCCGTCCTTAATTAACCCAAAATATCGCTGACAATTGATCTTATCTTTGATCGTTTGGTTTTTTGTGGAATCTTTTGGTTTTGTTTCAGGAAAGTCGAACATTTGCATTGAATTTTTTTTAGTAAACTTTGATTAAGTCTAATGCTTAGCAATTTCGTGGGGGCAATAACCAACTCATGAGCATTAATGCAATTATAGACTACTCAAGATTTCAAGTCTAGTCTAGATTGAGGTGATTATTCCAACGATATTGCTAACGGATGCCCAAGAGCGTTAATTAAGAACTAAACAGATTTCTTAAAATGGTATAAATTTTAGAATTGGTGTGATTAATATTTATATTCATTTAATATTTCTACTTTTAGTTCTTTTATCTACGCTCGTTAGCTTTTGCCTTATTCCGATCCAATTAAAGTTGTTAATCGTGTTGTATCGGTTATATAAACAGATCGTGTCTATATGTGTACTTAGACGAATCAATACTATCAATTCAAATCCGCTAATGACGGTTGATTTTGTGTCGAGTTAACGTTTCATGTAATCTGTGTACTAAAGCTTAAAAAAAACGAGTGATTTTGTGTCGTTTCAACCCTAACCTGATATGTTTAATAAACGGATTGTGTCTTGCAACTTTTTTTTTTTTGACAAAGGGGAAAAGCTAAGAGATCAGCCTGTGGCTGAGGTCCTAGCCAAATTTTTACAATCAGCCAGAGTAACATTACAAACATACCTAGGATAGCTATTACAATCACCAAACATTAAAAACATAAGTTTATTTGGGAGAAGGAGAAGATCTGGACTTTGAATATGGCTTGCTTTTCTCTTGATTCCACCGCGATTGCATTGGAGGTTCACGGTTTTACTAGGAGAATAATCGATTTGGTTAGAGCTCGAGTCAAGATGGATTTTCGACATATAAGGGAAAATCACATTAAAATTTTAGGTGTTTCGGTGTATACTTTCGTTTAAGTATTTTAAGTTTCCAATTATTTACCAGTGATGATGTAGAGCTACGAGAAGACTTCATAGTTAATAAATCATCTTTCTTGTAAAAAAAAGCTTGAGTTGAGCTTTTATTTCTATAACGAGTCGAGTATTTTTTATAAAAAAAATTTTTTATTTTAAATTTTTTTAAAAAAAAAAAAAAAATTATGAACTCTCGAATTTCAAGAAAGGAAGGATTCTTGAGTTAAGACAAACAATTGGTGTGACAGAAGAAGGAGCAAGTTAAATAGTAGATGTGATGGAAGGAACGAGCAAGTTGAGTGTTGAATTATTGACTCGTTTAAGTATACTAGTTGCAAGACACAATCCGTTTATTAAACATATCAGGTTAGGTTGAAACGACACAAAATCACTCGTTTTTTAAGCTTTAGTACACAGATTACACTGAAACGCTACTCGACACAAAATCAACCTCACTAGCCGGATTTGAACTGATAGTAATTGTGATCGGTCTAAGTACACATATAGACACGATCCGTTTATATATACCGATAAACACGATTAACAACTTTAATGGAAAAGGCTAAAGCTAACGAGCCTCCCAAGGCTTTAGATAAAGAACTAAAAGTGGAAATATTAAATGAATATAAATATTAATAACACCAATTCTAAAATTATACCATTTTTAGAAAATGTATTTAATTATTAACTAACGCTCTTGGGCACCCGTTAGCAATATCGTTGGATATAATCAACTCAATCTAGACTAGACTCGAAATCTTGAGTAGTCTATAATTGCATTAATTGCTCATGAGTTGGATTATTCCCCCACGAAATTGCTAAGCATTAGACTTAATCAAAGTTTACTAAAAAAAACAATCAATGCAAATGTTCGACTTTCCTGAAACAAAACCAAAAGATTCCACAAAAACTAAACGATCAAAGATAAGAATCAAGTGTCAGCGATATTTTTGGGTTAATTAAGGACGGCTAATTACTGAGTTGCCTAAACAAAGTCCACTTTTACTAAATCAAAGTCCAACATTTCGTGTGAATTCCGAATATGCCCTCCTCGTTCTCCCCTCCTAACCTCCACGAACGCCTTGCCTAGGCGTCCCCCTAGGCTTGGACGCCTGGCTAAGGCGTCCACCCATGGGTGGGACGCCTAAGCAAGGCGTCAGCTTTTGGTGTGGGAATTTGGACTTTTTTTTTTTAAGTCTTGGAATTGGAACGCTCCATGGGCGCCCGTCCAATGGTTGGACGCCTCCCATAGGCGTCCCACCCATGGACAGGGACCCCATGGGAGGCGTCACAACCCCATGGACCGGGACGCCCATGGGAGGCGTCCAATACCTTTTTTTTTTTTTTGATTTTGGCTCGTGAGGGCATATTCGGAAGTTCAACTCGAAAAGTGGATTCGATTCTAGTAAAACTGGACTTCGAATAGTATTTCCCCAGCTAATTATTGTCAAAAGAATTATTTTTAAATCAAAGAAAGTTAGCGGCAATTGCAAACGGCATTATCACCAAACTTACCCCACCTCTCAACTTGCTTCTCCCTTCCGTCACACCTACCGTTTGTCTTACGGCACCACTAACACTTACCCGTAAGGTACGTTTCCCAATTTCCGCCAATATGTTGACATTACACTCGTGTCGATATCAACACATCGTCTGTTTTTAAGATCGACACTTCTATCAGTTTCGAATACTCCCTTTAAGGGAGTTTTCCGTCAAAAATGTAAGTGTAGCATCTACATAATTAAAAAAACGTAGAAAGTATAAAATATTTTGGAGGACTAAGTTGAACGATCACACATTCACACTTATTTAAACGAAGTAAAGTATAGTCGAATTTTCAATAAACTTTAATTCGTACCTATATTATTTATTCACATTTACTTAAACCACATACGAAGAGTACAAAGTATAGTCGAATTTTCAAGAACGTTCTACATATGTATTTATTCTTATTTACTTTAAACACGGAGCACAAGTATTTAAATCTTTATATATAAACCTAGCCGTTACTACCGCGCGCGATGCGCGCGGGTCCCGACGTGTACAAACGAAAGTTTACAATCAAAATAATCAATTGAAACACAATATCATGTTACATGATAATTGGAAGCACAATAATTTAATAAGAGCCACACAGTTTTAACAACCTCAAATCAATACCACATAGTGTTGTGTACAAGGAATATACAACCTTCCGTAATACCATTTGAATTGGTTAAAAAAAGATTTCATAGCCTTTCAATATAATATTGTTCTAAGATGCATAGTAATCAAATACGTCACTGCATTCTCGTAACAAAAACGAAGAAAAAAAACTGCATTATTCTTAAGAACCAAGAACAAAATTTTGTGTCATGATGAATTATGTCAGAGTTTCTAAATGCCCTTTCAATCTCACATTTCTTGGAGAAAGCTCTTCCTTACCAAAATAATTCTTTAAGCTTTCGAATTTCTCATGGAGGAAGTTGTAAATGATCCCTTGGAAAACAAAATGTGATCATTAATTATGACTGTTGATGCCTCCACGAAACAAGCTGCTTTCTTGGCTTCTTGGAATGGCTTGGCTCTGTTGCACAGTGGAAAGGGCAGCAGATGGTGGTTCTCCAGATGCTACAGAGTAGGAACGTTAGTGTAATGGAGGACTGTTTTTTCATATACAAAGTAAAACTAGCAATTCATCAAGTAATTCAGTTGCAACTTGAATTAAAATATAATAAAAAGCTTTCGCAAAAGAGTTCTCCTTTAAATTATTAAAGTTCCACAAGTCAAATTATCTGTGAGGAAATGTTTGTCTTGTAAAAATTCAACCATTGCCAACCAAATAATAAATCATATGAGTGGTAAGAAAAGGGTTTGTGCAAAGTAGCTTTAAGGATATTTCAGAATCTCTCTTCGGATAAAAGGTGTGGTAACAAATGTAAGTCGAATGAACACACCTTTAGATGAAAGAAATACGCTTCTGATAGATTTCCGTTGTCATTAGTTTCAACATTCAGTTGTTCTTGGAATAGTATCAATCATGGATCTCACAGTTCGTGTGCTTTTCAGCAACACCAGATTAAACCCCGAATCCATTAGAAGTTCTTGTACCCTTTTTGTCCATATCTGGAATCCAAGAAGCCGCCGGATACTTGAACTGGAAATAAAGGATTAAGATATGTTATACACTTTTACTACTGCCAAAGAGGAACATATAATAGGGATAATTCCAGGACATAAAGAATGCTATTAGTTTTAATTTATGGGCTATTTTATTAAAAACTACTGGAGAACAAAAAAAAGTGGTGGAAGGAACAATAAGATAGAAACAACCAGAGTAAAAAAGATTAAAATCGAGAAAGATCACCTCTACGCACCAGCCTCAATGAAAAGATCACCTTTACGCACCGGCTGTGTGATGAAGATTATGTTGCTGAGATGCATTGAAATGGTTTAGCAATCCACACCCGAATCATGGTTAAAGTTGCGTGTTCGGAGTTGTAGATTACTCCTTCTGCCATATTAAGAGCTGCATCCACTCACTAACATGATACAATAAAAAACATGTTAAATTGCATCCCCATACATCTCATTAATTACATCTCCAAAGGTATCCACTCTTAGCTACACGTAATCTCTTCGTTCACCGTTAATTGGCTATAGCTCATAAACCAAATTATAAAACGAAACACTTAAAGCCAAAACAAAAGCATGAATATGTTCAGACATGATTAATGTGGCAAACAAGAAGGCAGATCAGATAAAGCAGGACATGGAAGATTTGGTTTTAGAGCAAAAACACTCACTCACTCAGTACAGTTTTAATTTAATGAGCTCAGACTAATAAATTTTCAATGTTACTACTGAAAGTACTAAATATCTAGCAATATTCACATACAACGTCTTAATTAGAAATTTTGTCCTGAAACTCAGCCTTGTGCGTGAACCACCTAATTGAAAGAAATTGCACAACGTAAAAAGACAGTTATACACAAATTAATGAATTCAAGATGCTCTGATGGCTAAAAATATAGAAATCAGAGAGCGCCAGCAATCAGGACTTGGCCCCTTCGGCATTCAAGAACAAAAAGGGATATCTCATTATCCACCTTCGCATTGCAAGAACAAAAGGGATGATAACTTGACATTCATAATATCTCGCATTTGAGCCCCAACGTATGATAAATATTCATACCACTCAATCCACCCTTTATGCAATTCAAATAATCAATGTAACAATGAAAACAAACAAATGAAGGTTACAAGATTAAATACCGAAGAAAGTGAAGGATGACCCAATTGTCGGGAAAGACCCTTAACACCGGATCCCAAGGCATAAACTTTGCTAACGCCTTCATATCCACCTATTGCCAGAGTACTGGCCCCAACCGGTAACTCCTACAACAAATTGCACATGAATATTCATTACGAAAACCTTAACATCATCAAAAATCAAAACAATTGAATTACATCACAATTGGTACAATGCCAGTAAAAATAAAATACTTTCAATTCTTTTGATATCAAAGGGTTAATTGGACCAGCAAGCATCTAACACATACTTCGTACATCGTAGATTTGATTTCAACTGGATGGAAATTCTACAACCTTAAGAATAAAACAAAGTTTGCTATTCAATTTAAAGAAGCATTATTTTTTAAAAGGAAAATTCTTATACAAACACAGAACTACAGTCGATTAGCAAATAATCAACTAACTTCACTTTCAACATAAATCAAAGCATTCAAGTTAAAAACAAAACAAATTAGAAAACAAAAACATATAATAGAACATGGCAAGTATAAAAAATTAAACAATTAAATACCTGAATTGGAATTTGGAAAAAAAATTCAATGAAGCTTCCTTCAATTTTCCCAAACAGTATCAAAAGGAACTTTACCAGCTGCAACATCTTCAATCAAGTAAAAAGTTAGGGTTTTTGCAACAAGAACAACGAAAACAATCAGAAATTTCGAGTGAAAAATTGGAGAAATGCGAATGAATACAGAAAATCGATAACCAATCAAAAAACTAAACCAAAATTATGCAACTAAATTGATATTTATACATAAACAAACTTGTAAACGCAAACTAAAATAAAAAATCAGTATAGAAGTAATTGAAACAAAATAACCCCAGAAATCAACACAAAAATAAGAAAATCGTGCCTGCAAATTAAACAAAAGGGGTACCGGAACCTAACACTAACCTAATTAACACAAATCTGCTTCGCTACACCGCTTTGACTCATCAAGCACCCCTTGAGTCGTCGATTTCTAAGCAACTCCACCTCTTTTTTTATTAATATCGCAAGAAAGTGGAAGTTGAGGGAAGAGAGAGATAGATAGGGGTGGCAGCAAAGGACTGACAAAAACGAAAGTAAGGTTGAGGAGAAGGAAGGGTGGCAAGAGGAGGATGCGTGGTTAAACAATTTATCGAATAGTTTGTATGAGGTTAAGTGAGTAGATGACGAGTATCATACACGCTCGTACTATTGAGTCTCGCATGGCTACCAATGAACTGCGGAGAAGATTCCTAGGCGGGTATTGAGACAGTTAAGGACTCAATGTTCCGCACTTTGGTGCTGAGATTCAAGTGGCTAAAAAAAGAAATTTTGCTGACCATTAATAATACAGATAATGTTGGGCGTTGAATGAGCACTACATAATCATCATTTCTATTCATCGATGTAATAGATTAATACTCGCACTATACAAACGTTTATAAATAGTAAGTGAATAGAAGTGATGTACAATAAACTTATTATATGTTTAAGTACATTCTTATATAACTTTTAATTACATTATGTTGTGTACATTCCCTAAATCTCTTTGGCTCTAAGGATTAGATAACTTGCAGAGTATAAGAGAACTTGTAAGTACTGCTATTGACACTACAACTACCACCAACCTCAATATGGGTGCTGAATCCCCTGGTTTTCGGAATCTTACCCCAATATTATAGTTGAGTTTCTCCTATCATCGGATTCAGATACCTCACACATTACACAATATTATATTTTTCAATGTTTTTATATTTGCGAGGAATAAGGATTTTGAGCAAAATTGTTGTGGATATACATGTGGGATTTTAATTTATTTTATAATAATATTAAAATTAGTGCAGAACATGTTAACCCCTCTCCAAAAATTAAATATAGGCCATAGTGAGACGTTTATTATTTTACGCGATCCAAGAGATCATATGTTGATAGAGTTAGTATGTCTTTAATTTTCTCTTCTTGTGTCAAAAGAGAAAAGAAGAAGTGAAACTCCACAATTAACATGTGATTTTTTGTTTTTCTTGTACTTGAAGCTGCCCTGCGGATAACATGTGATTAATGAATTACTGTGTGTTCTTTTTATAATATTTCGAAGAGGGGATAAAATGTGAGGTTATGTTTAAGAAGGATAATTTATTATTTTTTGCGGTTGGATCGGAAGAGGTGATAACATGTGAGTTATGTTTTAGGGGATAACATGTGAGATTGAGCCAAAATATATAGAACGTATTTTTAAATATTAATTTTTATAATTTTATCATTATAAATTCATATTTAAATGTTTACAATTGCATATCAAAAATTGTGAAAAGCATAAAATGGAATTGTTAAGTTTTAGTGGTTGTTTTTTGTTAATAGGGCTAAAGAGCGAGAATGAGAATCAATCCCAAAATTATTCTTAGAATCGAGAGGGCGTTATAACAAAGCTGAACCACCTCTTTCTCTTAAAATTTTTCAATAAAAATAAGTCCAGTTTGAGAAAATAAGTTTAATTCAATAAAAATAAATTACTCATTTAAAACAGCATAGTCCAACTTGGGCAAGCTCGATCCAGCGATTGGAAAAAAGCGAATTGAGCAACAATACTTTGCCTAGGAAGCAGGTTCGACCTGCATTTTAAAAATCTTCTGTGTGCGTCAAACAAGAGGAAATTAGCCTATTTAGGTAGGTTTTGCGATTATTGGCAAGAATTTTTGGCCTCGACCGACACATATGATGGGTTGATACAAAATTTCGTCGTAAGGCCCAAACTCGACACGGTTGCACTTTTAACACCTCTAAGTAAAATAGTTAGTTCCACAAAAATTGCGGGACAACACAACCATAATTTAAAGGTCTCCATTCAATGTACCTACCTAACTTTCACACCTAAAAACTCTACATCCACAAAACCTCACTCACAACCGTCGATCCCAAAACCCCCTCCCTTACACACCGTCAAGATCATCAACCCTACCTTAGATATTTTAGAGTAACACGCACTGATTATAACGTCCCAAAGTTGCCGTGAGAATCTCCGTCTTTTTCTGAAACCGCCTTGAAACACAAGAAAAAGAAAAGTAGCTTTTAATCTTGAGGGCTAGTCAAGGACACGTCATCCACTCCACGTGTCGTCCTATTATTGTGCGTTTAAAGTTAATAAAATTTCGTTAAGTCGGTCTATCTACCTCTTAAATACCGCTCATTTTCCTTTGTAAAATCATTCCTTTTTGTTCTCAACAATATCTTTTTTTCCTCTCTGCTTCTAAAATCAAACAACCTTTCGAAAAACTCTCTCAGGTAAAATCCCTAATTTCCCGTTGATCTTCTCTCAATTGTTTTGGTTTTGTTAATTCGCCTGTTTCTTCGATTGTATTGTTTTTGATTCTAGTGTTTTTCTTTGATATTTTTGTTTTAAATTTGATCTAATTGTTTGATAAAACACACGAATTTTTGATTCCGATTATCAAGGAATTCTTTGATTAACGTTATTAATCGTAAATTAAATTTGATTGTTTTCGTTTCAATATAATTCGGTAATAATTCAGCAGATCTGTTTCGCAATTGATTTAGCATCTTTAAATATCGTAATTTTGATTGCGAAACAATAAAAAATTGATTAATTTTGATGACAAAATTCTTGCTAGTTCTCTTTTGAATATAGCTTAACGGTTATTGAATTAATTGAAATTCGTAAATTGTTTTCGATGATGAGCAATCCAAATTTTGGCTTTTGGTCCTTCGAATCAACTAATTCGTCAAAATCTGTTGCTGTTTAACTCAATTTTTGTTCAATTGAATGGTCGATTCGTATGTTTAAATATCGTAGATCTGCGTCGCGTTTCTGTTTCTTTTTGTTTTTCGGTGATTTCTGACTGAAGTTGTAATTCGATTTGATAGAATCAAATCTTCGTGGAAAACCCTCACTGGCAAGGACAATCACTCTCGAAGTCGAGATTCCGACACAATCGACAATGTCAAGACTAAGATCCCAAGACAAGGAAGGCATTCCTCCAGACCAGCAGCGTCTTGATCTTCTCTGGAAAGCAGCTCGAAGATGGCAGAACTCTCGCCGACTACAACATCCAGAGGATCCCACCTTCACTTGCTCCGATGAGGGAGGGATGCAAAATCTTCTTCAAAACCATTGGACTGGCAAGACGATCACCCTCGAAGTCGAGAGTCTGGACACCATTGACAACGTCAAGGCCAAAATCCAAGATAAGGAGGCATCCCCCCAGACCAGCAAAGTGTGATCTTTGCCGGAAAGCAGCTCGGAGGACGGGCGTTACCCTCGCTGACTACAAACATCCAAAAGGAGTCTACTCTTCATTGGGTGCTTCGATTGAGGGAGGAATGCCAGATTTTTTCAAGCTCTTACCGGGAAGACCATCACATTGGAGTGGAGAGTTCCGACACCATCGACAACGTAAGGCGAAAATCCAGACAAGGAGGGGCATTCCCACCAGACCAGCAGAGGCTTATCTTCGCCGGAAAGCAAGCTTAGGATGTCGTACCCTTGCGGATACAACATCCAGAAGGAGCCACCCTCCATTTGGTGCTCCGTTTTGAGGGGAGGAATTCAGAATTCGTCAAGACCTTACTGGAAAGACCATAACCCTTGGGTCGAGAGCTCAACACTATTGACAAGTCAAGGCCAAGTTCAGATAAGGAAGGTATCCCACCAAGACCAGCAGAGGCTTATCTTGCCCGAAAGCAGCTCAGGATGTCGCACCCTTGCTGACTACCAACATCCAGAAGGAGTCTACTCCATTTGGTGCTCCGTTTGAGGGGTTCGTATGCAGATTTTCGTGAAGACTCTTACCGGAAAGACCATCACTCTTGAGGTGAGGAGCTCGGACCACCATTGACAATGTCAAGGCCAAGATTCGGACAAGGAGGAATTCCACCAGACCAGCCAGAGGTTGATTTCGCTGAAAGCAAGCTGGAAGACGGGAGGACTCTTTGCGGATACAATATCAGAAGGAGTCCACCCTCACCTGGTGCTTCGTTAGGGGAGAATGCAGATTATTTGTTAAGACTTGACTGGAAAGACCATCACCTTGGAGGTCGAGAGGCTCGACACCAATCGGACAATGTGAAGACAAAGATCCAGGACAAGGAAGGAATCCCCCCAGACCAGCAGAGGTTGATTCTTTGCTGGGAAAGCAACTGAGGACGGCGTACCTTGGCTACTTATAACATCAGAAGGAGTTCCACCCTTCACCTTGTGCTTCCGTCTTCGTGCGTGGTTTCTAAGCTTTGTGTCTGTCTCTGGTTTGATGGCATGAAGGTTGCTTATGGGGTTCATGTTTTATTCAAAAAAAAAAAATTTAATGAATGTGAATGTTTCTGTAGTTGTTTTCGACAATTTCTATTCTAAGCTGGTTATTACAAATGCTGGCTAATTCTCGAGTGTTGTTTGTCTGGTCAAGAACCAGTTTCATCTGTGAAAAAATGTCATCTGTTCGTGTCTACTTCGTCTAATTTGCAATTGATGTTGCCATTTGATTACTCATTTTATTTATCAGCCTTTTTCGTACAATTGCATCGAGTTATGTTATTGTTGCTTGCATGTTCTTCCTCCTTGCAGTTGGTTGAATTTAATTGATTTGTTCTGCTCTTTGAGTTATATTTGGTGCTGGAGTCTAATCACTATACGCCGGGGCATTATTTTATGGTACAATTAGGTTCTCATGAGTCATTGAAATGGACTCTGGTCTTATTCTTCATGTTATTTCTTATCCGTCATGAGCTGCTGATCTGCTTTCTACCAGATATTTGTAATTGGAGTTGTTTTTATGTACTGTGGTTGAGTATTTGAGGTTGTTTTGTGAGTTTACATTGTTTTGAGGCTGAGTATTGTAAGTTGTTTGGATGGTATTTATGTTTGAGGTTGATAGTAGTTGAAGTTGTTCAAGAGTAGTTGAGGTGAGTGGATTAAAAGTCTTTTAGGAAGTAGTTTCATTATTTGAGGTTAAGTGATGAAGTTTAGAAGTAGTTTCAGTTTTAATTTTAAGGTTGAGCACTTGGAAATATATTAGGAAAGTAGTTTCATTACTCGGTTGGGTAATGCATGATATTTTTTCGTACATAGCTGTTTGTTGTAGAGATTTACTGACTAGGGTGGAACAAACTTTCTAACGTTCCAGAATTATCCTAAATCTCCTTATCGTGAAGTGACAATATGAAGGCACGTGGGTTGAAATCTCTTCTTTGTGTCTATTGCCACTGTATATTTTGATGATTGTTGTTATACAAATATTGGTTCATGTGTTTCTTGATTGTCCCGTTGTCTAGTAGATGGCATGAAGGTTCTTATGGGGTTTGGGTTTTTCTCAATTCTATGAGATGAATGAATTGTTGAATGTAGTCTACAGTTGGTTTCGAACAATTTCTATTCAAGCTGGTTATTACCAAATTTTTAGTTTAAGTGTCTTGCTGTTAAGTTTTTTGTTGCTTGGTCAAGACCCATTCTCTTCTAACAATAAATGTCTTCCGTTGTGTCTATTTTTTCTAATTTGCACATTATGTTGCATTTGATCCAACCCCTTTTCATTTGCAATTATGCATATTTACATTATTAGTGACCAGCTCTCTGTGTTGCAAAGCATGTGTATGTTTATATTTCTTCCTCTGAGGTTAAGGGAATGAACATGTTTATTCTTGCTTTGTTCTTGTACTTCGTTGGATTTATAAATTGATTGATTTTTGGGCTTAGTGCTGGAGTCGTTCCTATGTGAGGGCATTTTTGACTATTGTTGCTAGAAACGAAAGGACTCTTGGAAGCTTAAAAGTTGTGTTATGGATGTCTTAATGTGACTTGCTAATGCTATTACTTGGACTGGGAGAGGTGATGCTTGCTTGGATTTAATGTTTATCCATTTCTACCTATGATTAAGTACAGGCAGTGCGGAGTAAATGAAAGTTATTTTGGATTGTTTTTCTATTTTGAGTTGAGTAGTTGAGTTGTCAAGGAGGTGTTTAATTAATTTGAGCGTTGACTGGTTCTGTAGGTTTGTTTTTTGAGAGGTATTTTTAAATCTGAGGTTTGAGTGATTGAAGTCGTTAGAGCGTAGTTATATACGTGATATTAATTAGGTTGATAACAGAAGTTGTTTAGCAAGTAGTTTCATTATTTTGTAAAGTTTGAGCCAAATTGAAAGTCGTTTTTAGAAGTAGTTCATTATTCGGAGCTTAAGTGTACGCACAACCACACAGTAACGCACCTTATGAAGTTTTGAATTAAATGGGAGAGTACTTGAGTGTAGGATGCATGGTTTTATTTCATTTTGGTAGGTTATTATAGAGATTGTTTGACTGGGACGGAAATGATTCTAATGATCCTGACATTTATCCGGAAATCTCTTTAACCCTGCCTTTATTTTAAATTACCTTCGGAGTTCTGATCATTGAAACTTTCACTCTAGGGCTGAAATGGCTGATTCCTGCTCAAAGCTATTTCTGAAGCATGTTTTGTTAGTTTCCACTTTTCAGGTAATTGTTTTCTAATTTTAGTATGTAGTGTTTTTCTTAAACAATCATGTGGTAAATGGCATTTGGTTTCATTGTGTCTGCAAGACCTTGTGATAAAACTGAAATTTATAAACTCTTTTCATGTTTATGAAATAAGGACAACAGGCCTAGTTGGTAAAGTTTTAATTAAAGGGTGGTTGCAATGTCTAATCTTTTCATCATTATAATTGTTTATTTGTCGAAAATGTTCTTTTTCAAAAATAAAAAAATTGAGAAAACCGATAGAACTCAATCTGGCTTATGTTTCTTTTCTGCCTCTCATGCTTGCATGGTTGTTTCTATTGCTCTAAATGTGATTAACTGAGTTTGTGCTGTTTATCTATTGCATTCCCTTCTCATGAGTATTGTACTTTTATTAATTTTTTTTTGTAGCTTTTATTGGATCCTTAAACATGGGCTTCACTGCGTCAGGGGGCCTTTTGGTGCCTGTTAATTTGCTGCGATAGTATTAAATTTCAGCTACCTTCAGTTGCTTGCTTGAATTTGTTACGTTTGATTGCAGGGTGATGTGTAGCAGGAATTTTCATTGTAACCATTTACGGGTTTTGATGTATCAAGATAGGCAGTATTGATGTAGCATGCTGTCTTTTGCAGTTTTGCATTGTGTCTTTTTGTTTTAGAATATTAGTGATTCAGCGACCATGCTTGCAGAATTATACTTCTTCTCCGATATTGACTTTACTTAAATGCTTTTTGGCATCATTATATGACATTGTAGTTGTGTTGCCTCCATTAGTCGATGTTCGATTGACATGTGGTCATTAGATCTTGAAGCTTTGGTAGGCCAATGTGAGATAAATTGTTTTTGATCAAGTTCCTTCAAAACACTTTTAGGATATTATTGATATGCTTTCATTATTATTCTCCTGTACTTTCATTTAAATAAGCTGAATCTTAGTTAATTACTCAGTTATGTGCAAAAAGATTTGCTGTTATTGAAAGAAGAATATAGCAAAGTGATTGAGGTTCCAAATTAGCTGAGGTTTCTGTTTCTTGTTAATCTTGGTTGATTCTGGACTTCACTCTTTAGAGTTTTAGTGTAAAATTTTTGCCACCCCGAACAAGATTAAAGGCATAATTTTCTGTTCGAAATTTGGCTATTGTTCTAAAAGGGTTTTATTTTGCTATTTGTTTCTGCTTTGTTACCTTTTTGCAGTTATGCGAAATCGACTATATCCCCCCGATATGTAAAACTTAAGGGCTCAAGCTTTCATCTTTTTGGGGAAGGTTGATATGGCTTTTCTTGCAAAATTTATTATAGGCCTTTTATAGTAGTTGTGATGTGTTTACATTTAGATATTATAGCCTTTGGTTTGGTCAAGAGGAGAAGCCTATCATTTTGATTAAATGTTGGAACTTTCGCGCTGTAAAATTTGTTCTTTTAGAACATATAAAATTGTTCAATCATGGATTGTTGGATTTTGTTGTGCTGTTTGTTAGGTATCTGTGCCAATTTGTAATTATTGATAATGTTTGGTAGAAATCATTTCTGAACGAAGATTTACTCCTGTCTTCGCTTTGTTTGATACTTTCTCATTTCCTGATGTGTTTTTGTTACAATCATTGATGCATTTGCTATCTGGATTGTGAATTGGGTAGATGTTGTCTAGTTGACTTGGTTTAGTATGAGATAAGATCATCATGTGTAGGGGTCTTTAACACGGGGCTGATCTTGGTTGTGCACCAGGTGCCCTGTCTTGGGGACTATGATTCTTGGTTGTGCACTTGTGCCCTGTCTTTCTGTCATCAGATCAGTTTAGTTATAGGATCTATGATTTGGGCTCTGAACAGCTATTAGCTCATCGGTTTCAGGCATTTAGTTTATTGGTAACATAGCAAGCTCTGCATTACCTTTGGCGGGTCTATGAGTTTGTTGCGTCAGTTGCTTTTTTGGAGCATAATCCGATGGACATTATATTATATTGACTTTTAGGCTATTGCAGACAGCAAACTCTGTCTAAAACAATTCTCGAGGTGTTGAAAGTAAAGTGAAAGTATGCCAAGATTGTTAATGGGAGTTGCTTGCCCTCATTCACTGACTGTCTGACTGTTTAAAAAATCGTCTGCTGATATGATCTTTGATTTTAAAGTTTTGGAATGTGAAGCAGAGATCACTTTTTCTGTTTTAAATTGCCACAATGTGATATGGAAGTCTAAAAGGTATTATCCATTTTGTCGAACCTTAATTTTCCCCGAGGGTTGAGCCTTGTATGTCTTATAGTTTATGTGGTCATTACTTGCAAAGTTTATCTCATTTCAGCTCCGTGTTTTTAGGATAATGGACGGTCTACTCCTTGTGATTAGCGTTTTGGAGTTTAAGAGAAAGGCTCTGGGAGACAATCTTAGTGTAAACTATTGCTCATGTTTATTCATATACTAGCTCAGTTGTATTATAACAGAGTAGTATATGTATATAATATTTATATATTGTGCAATGGTCTGATGTGGGATGTTGAATCGGGAAAGAAGACATCTTTCAACGTTTTATTAATAATGTGAGAAGAAGCAGCAACTTGAGTAGCTTTGGAGCTGTCATTCTTCCTTCTACAATTTTCATGCAGATTTAGCATAATGGTAAGGCACTGGTTTGTAATACTTATGCAGATCTTGTTAAAATTGTGCTGGGATTTTGTTTCAAGTTTGCCACCCTATGATTTGTGCTCATGTTTTCGTTTCAAGTTCATGTGCCTGTCATTTTCTCAAGTGGATGCAATCTCAGCTGTAATGTAGCCTATGGGGCAGAAATCGGTGGTGGTATACTTGTGTGTTATCTTTCTCACAAAATTGTGATAGTTTGACTAGTTTGAACAACCTTCTGAACAGGTTGTCTGTTAATTGTAAGTTTGTTAGAATACATTTATTCTTGGGTTTTTGGTATCATGTAAATATAGTCCAATTTTCTCTAGGTAAAGACTATGCACGATCAGATTATATTGTAGGTTGTTTATTGACTTTCTCATGATTATGAATGAACATATCCCTGAACTGTATAATAGCTAAGGTTCGTAGGATTAAATTATCATAATTGTAATCTCTTGACGTATTTCGTATAGTTTTGTTTACGGAGTATGCTAACACATGATGCCTAGGGTAGTTTCATAGATTGGTGGAGTTAGGGTAAGCAGGGATTGCAGTTTGCATGTAATGATTGAGTCTTCGGAAGTATTGCTAAGGCTCATGGGGTTTAGATAACCACTTCATCTGGTGAAATTGAGATGATGTATGTTTGAAGGAATGAAGGTAAACAGCTTCTTTTGTGCCTCTTGGCAGAGGTATGGGATTATGTGATATTTGAGAATTGAATTCTAATACTAGATTTCGGATGTTGAAGCATATATCTTTTAGGGCTCTAAACTCCTGTGTCTTTTCATCAAATGTTGTACTTCTCTTTGTGTCATCCCATGAATCGGAAGTATTTTTTCTGTCTACATTCAAATTGCGCCGTTGTAATCAAGGCATTCACGTTGCTTTCTTGCACTTGAGTTTTTTAAATGTTTTTCAATATATACAGTTAAGTCAGCTCTCAGTTCTAGTTCCAATTCACAGTTACAGATTGCTTGATAATATGACATGTTTGCAATTGCATTACAGATTGTGTAGGTTGGGAAGTTGTGTTGTTTTTTTTCGTGGATTTAGGAAATTATTTCGCCTTTTGTAGATGTGGGTGTACCGCGGGCGGGAATGTTTCATTCGATTGCTTTCTTGCCAAATTTGTTTTAAGAGCGAGAAGAGTTGGCCCAGTGGGCACTTTCCTGGATCGTACTCTTAGCCTTCTCTGCACTGCTGTGTGCGGATGTTGCTTGTTCTCCCGATATGTATAAAACAAAAACTCAGATTGTGCCCTTCTTCGGCTTATACATCAATTGAAATGGGTATGGCTGTAACTCCTGTTAGTGGCGTCTGAATAAATGCTCAGAAATGCAGTCTGAGCTGCCTTAGGTCGAACAGAATGGGGGATGTCGCCGACAACCAAAGCTGACATAAGAAGACTAGTGAAGACCGCGAAATGATCCCGGAACCTGTAAAAGTACTGGTGCATCACAGAGGGAGGATGTCCAGCGCTCCTTAATCGGGTTAAGCCTCCAATATTCACAATCTGTATGAGAATGATTGTACGACTACATTTTTATGATTAAATAGTGAGTTGCGATTTTTTTTAGTTCTTTTTTCTTTCAAAATTTGTTTTTATCCTCACAAAAAATCTCTTTCATTTTCTTACATTCAAAGCTGAATTATTGGCAAACAATTCATTTGACATTTTATAAGGTACATTCCTAAGTTACTTTCTCATTATTTTTTTTAACGTTATATTAGATAAAAAAAAACTCTTATGTTTTTCGTTTTAAAGTGTCCCTATAATAAAAATAAAAACTAGAATGAAGTGCTGTATAAAAAATTACTTAGACTTTTAAAACACGAATTTAAAATTTGGTTGAAAATGTTAAGCTTGAAATACATTCGGTAAAATGCTAACGAGGTGTTAGATAAAATTATTAAAAATTCAAATATCTATACATTAATTTGAATGCCTGTGAATTTGATATATATTTCTGATGAAATATTATTTTTAAAAAAATAGATTTATGCTTGCTTAACAAATCCCGTGATGATAGTTAGCGAGACGAACTCTAAAAAATCGACTTTTGGGTTTAAACTCTAAAGGTCCACTGTCCACACACGAAACACCGAAATGATTGACTCCATTGTCTTCCGCTTGTGTAAGCGCGTCACCATTGCACGCTAGATAGTAATTACTTCATTGCTCATTGAAATTTACAGGAAACTATCCAAACTCTCACCTTGGCCTTACTTCACTCAACATTATTCAAACTATTCAAGCATTTTTTTCACACATATTATTCTACCACTATTCCTATTCCTAGATATTGAATCTATTTCTATATTACTCCACTTTTTCTCTACCTCACTCAATCATCTTCTTACTAAAAATTCTTTTTTGTTTCACTTGCTTCTTCAGAGAAAATGTCTTTACTTCATTGAAACCACTCTTAAAACATTAAGTGAAGCGCTCGGGGTGAGAAGATTAGTCACTGCTGTCAACGATGGATCCTGATTGTTCACCAAAACCATTCTTGAATCATTAGGTGAACATCGGGGCGAGGAGATTAGTCACTGCTGCCGACGGTGGATCTTGATTTTTCCACCGAACCATTCTAAAACCACCTAAATCACTAAAAAAAAACCATTTCTTTCTTTACTTTCATTTCTTATTACAAAAAAAAACCACTTTGAAATCATCAAATGGGAGAAAGAAGGAGGCTGTTGCAGGTGTGTTGCAGCTCCATATTCACTTCTGGGTTAACAGCTCTCTTTCTCTGGCTCAATCTCAGAAGCACAACAACCCTGTTTGCTCCATTGAGGCTTTTGACCGTTTTTTGCCTCAACAAAAACAGGCTGATAATTCCCACTCTCAAGAACAAGCCACACAATCAGGCTACTGGACTTTAAGCTCCAACAAACAAGAATAATAAGATAAGGGAATTTACTACGATTACCCTTAATCTCACCTTTTATTACAAGCTAAACCTTCCTTGATCACCCTTGGGAATTCCACTTTGAACCACTTCTACCAGGGGCATGAGAAGCAACACCCACCGCTATGGACCCTGATGCCAGAGGTAAAGTGAAAATTGCCGTCCGCTACCGAGGCGTTTTCGAGATTCGAGTTTAGCACGTCGGTCGGTTTAAGATCGTGTTTTGAGACTAAACGGCGTCGTTTTGGACGTTGGGTGCTGACTTGGCTGGTCAATGAGCAAGGGAGCTTGGTTAAAGAACAAGAAGAAAGGGACTAAGCCTTAAGAAGTCAAGTGCTAGAGTACCAAATTTGTACTTTGAGTTGTTAGCCACATTATTGGAGTAGTTTTTCCTATTGTCTCCGAATTATTTGTAAGATTGTTGATTGGATAGGATTTACTTCATATGAACATGATTGGATTCATTAGTTATTTGACATTGTTTTGTTTCCTTCTATTAATGTTCAAGTGTTTGATTATACTCCCAAAATGTTTATTACTCCCCTCCGTTTTTTTTTTTACTTCACCATTTCCATCTTGCCACAATTTTCAAGGACACAAAATTTTGAACTGATTAATAACTTTAAATTATATTATTTAGAAAATTATAAAAATTGGATATTAATAAACTATACATTAGACGAATCTAAAACGAACATCTCACTTAATTATATTATACATTATAAATTTGCCAAAAAAATTGGTTCATAGTTTATTAATTTGACTCCAAAAAAGAAAAATGATTGCCAAGTAAAAAGAAACGAAAAGTATATAAGAATTTAGACTTCAACCTGATTCGGTTTATTAGCTACAACTTTTTTTTGGATAAAACACTTTCTTATCTCTCGATTTTGAAAAAACCTTTGAATTGTTAGGCCAAATTATTGGTGTATTTTTTTTTGTCTCACTATTAGTAAGATAGTTGAATGTTGATTGTATATTGTATAGGACTTAGTTGCAAAACAAATATGATTGAGGCAAGAATTACATTACTGTGGGGACGAAGTACGTTCAACGGAATATTGAGATAAAATCATTTGAACAATAAATAAACCACTGAACAAAATTAGTTTAAATGTAATACCTTCATCCGTTTCATATTGTTTTGTTGCATTTATTATTTGGGAAATAACTAAGAATTAATTATTTCATGAAAAGTTTGGTCAAAAACAAAAAATAATTGGAGAGAGAAGGTGTTAAAGGGGAAAGTAAAGGGAAAATAAAATAAAATTTGTAGGTCTCTACCCTATAAAAATAGAAAAATACTGTTTCCGAAAATGGAATAAAGCACAATGACAGCAAATCATTTATGGAACGACCAAACGGAAAAAAGGATGCCACAAAAAATATATGGAGAACCATAATTAGTGACCTTAAGTTACAAACCCTTTCAAAACTTTGGAATTGTGATTGGTTACAAAGATGCATCAAAAACAATTTTCAATGGAATCTTCTCTTTCTAATTAAATTGCACAATATATTACTCTCTCTTATTCTTTTTTACTTGCACCATCCATTCTGCACAGTCTTAACAAGACACAACTGACTACTAATAACTTAAATTGTATTGTTTAGAAAAATATAAAAAAAAATTTGAAAATTAATAAAAGATACCATTAAAACGAATCAACCCAAGATCTCCACTTGATTATATTATACATTATTAAATTTTGTCAAAAAATTGGTCAAAGTTTACTAACTTGAACTTCCAAAAAGGGAAATGGTTGCAAGTAAAAAGATATTGAAGGAGTAAATTATTATACAACGTCTAACGGCGGTTACCAACCCAAAATATGAAACGAATGGAGCACTTAAAATTTAGGTTTTTTACCCAAATAATTAAACAAGTCATTGACTTTAAAAGTCTAACAAATTATCAATAACTCAAGTTCAATAAATTTCTCCACAACAACAAAGTTAAATGGACTAAAGAAATTAAACTACGAGGCTGACATCTTATTTAACTATCAAACTTTACTATGTGCTTAAATTCAACAACAAAGTCATCGGTAAAGCAATAGACAGATTTTTCAAGGAAAAACCTTGAGGCAGACTCATGAAGAGGAATTTAGGGGGAAAAAAATGTCATACAGTTTCAGTGAAAAACAACATGTTTACGCAAAAAACGCGCTAAATTATATACACACTAAAATGTGGCTTTCCTGAACGATTTTTGTTGAATGAATTGAAAATTTTTGTTGTTCCAAAAACTATAAATGAGTGTGCCAATTTTGCCACCAATATTTTTCATTTAGGACCATATATTTATTTAATTTGCAAACTGGTTTTTTAGTTATACGACCAAATGAGAAGCGATTCTAATTTGTTAAATAATGCATTATTTATTAATTTTTGGAATCCAAAAGAAAAAGTTCAAAATAGCGACCCCCTTTCTCTTTTGAGTCTGTAAAATGGAAAAATGAGAAAACGTCGAAACATTCGTAAGAGACAGTCTGCTTAGTATTTGAGTTCCGAAACTGTTAGAATAAGTCATTTCTCATACCGTTGCAGATGTGAAAAGAAATTTGGCTGATCAGCCAGTAACCGAGATACATTTTTTTGGCCGGAAAAATGTCGGTTAATACATCACATAAATGAGTCTCCGGACAATTTTTTGAAAAAAATTACCAAAATTTGTACTGGGTTCATAAGATAATAAAATGTGTCCAAGAAGAATTGGGGGCCAAAATGAGATTCATACAGGGAACTTTTGAGTCCTGTTAAAGGAAAAAAACGAGGGAAAAACGTCGAAACACTCTTACGGAGGCAGTCTGCTTAGTATTTGGGTCCGAAAACTTGGAATAGTAATTTCTTATGACCGTGAATGGTTTGGTGAAAAATTATGTACAAATTCAAGCCGTTTCACCGAAATGTCCATTTTTTGGCTTTGAAAAACGTGATAATTATGCGATGAGTCAATTTTCGGAAATGAGGTATCCGAAGCCATTTTTTGGAAAAATTACCCAAGAATGTTGTACCATGAGTCATGTGATAATATGAGAGGTGCCAAGGAAGATTTGAGGCCAATGAGTCCATACGGGGACTTTTTGAGTTCCTTAAAAGGAAAAAAACGAGGAAAAACGTCGAAACACTCGTAGGAGGTAGAACTGCCTTAGTATTTGGTCCGAACTATTGGAATAGTCATTTCTAATGATCATGAAGGTGTGAAAGAAAATTCTGGACAAATTCAAGCCGGGTAATCGAATGTCATTTTTTGTCGAAAAATGCGAATTATACATCACTTGAAAATGAAGTCTACGGACAATTTTCGGAAAAATTGTACCATGGGCTCATATGATAATATAAGGGTCCATGAAAGATGGGCCCAAATGAGTCCATACAGCGGAACTTTTGAGTCCGTTAAATGAAAAAAAACGAGACAACGTCGAAAACACTCGAGGAAGGAATCTGCTTAGTATTTGGGTCCGAAACTGTTGTGGAAAGCCATTTATTTATGACCTGATGGTGTGATAGAAATTCTGGACAAATACGAGCCGAGTCATCGGAGAGTCATTTTTCGGCGAGAAAACGTTGGATTATACATCACTGAAATGAGGTCTCCCAACACTTTTTGAAAAAAATTGCCCAAATTTAATAACATATCATATGATAATATGATGGGTCCAAGAAAGATTTGGGCCCAAATGAGTGCCATACGACGGACTTTTGAGTCCTGGGTTAATGATGAAAAAACGAGGAAAACTTCGAAAAACAGCTCGTAGGAGGCAGTCTGCTTAGTATTTGGGTCCGAAACTGTTGGAATAGTCATTGTTCATGACCGTAAAGTTGTGACAAAATTTTGCACAATTCGAGCGGGATAACGAGGATGTCATTTCTTGACCCTAAAAACGTGATTATACATCACAGAAATGAAGGTTTCGCGGACAATTTTCGGAAAAAATTGCCAAAATTTGTACCATTGGCGTTCATATGATAATAGATGGAGTCCAAGAAATATTTGGGGCCCAAATGAGTTCATACGCGAATAACATTTGAGTTCAATTAAAGGAAAACGAGAAACGTCGAAATACTCGTAGGACCAAGTCAAACTTAGTATTGGCCCGAAACTGTGTCGGAATAGTCATTTCTTATGACCGTGAAGGGTGTGACATAAGATTATGTACAAATTCGAGCCGTTTCACTGAGTTTCATTTTTTGGCCGAAATCGTGGAATTATACACTCACCGATAAATGAGGTCTCCGGACATTTTAGGAAAATATGCCAAAATTTTGTACCCATGGCTTATAAGATAATATAATGGGTTCAAGAATATTTTGGAACCAAATGAGACCATTACGAGGAACTTTTGAGTCCGTTCAAGGAAAAAACGAGAAAAACGTCGAAACTACTCGCAGGAGGCAAGTCGACTTAATATTTGGGTCCGAAAACTGTTGGCATATTCATTTCTTATGACTTGGAAGGTGTGATAGAAATTCTGACAAATTCGATCGGCGATAATCGAGATGTCATTTTGTCGAAAACGTGTATTATACATCAATGAAATGAGGTCCTGCGGACTAATTTTCGGAAAAATTGCCAAATTTTGTACCATGACTCATATGATATATATTATGGGACCAAGGTAAGATTTGAGCGCACAAATGATCCATTACAACGGACTTTTGAGTCCGTTAAAAGAATTAATTGAGAAAACGTCGAAACACTATTTAAGGAAAAAACCGCAGCTGGGGTCAACGGTGACATCTTTTTTTTCGTTTTTTCTACATCACGTGTAAATACGGTTTTATGGACAATTTATATGAAAAAATTGGCAAAACTTATACCATAGGTTCTATCATAATACGATTAACTAAAGAAGATTTGGTGCCAGAAATATGGGTAAAATCGATCGGCATCGGACATCTCTCTCTTTC